>JARHVA010003939.1:787500-1047500 GCA_037957365.1 Torreya grandis | reverse complement strand
TGTGGAATCTACAACCTTTTTTATGTGTTTTTATCATAGTACCCATGACTGCAAACTAT
Source organism: Torreya grandis (assembly GCA_037957365.1). Taxonomy (NCBI): domain Eukaryota; kingdom Viridiplantae; phylum Streptophyta; class Pinopsida; order Cupressales; family Taxaceae; genus Torreya; species Torreya grandis. The sequence goes on along the minus strand of JARHVA010003939.1, from coordinate 1,047,441 downwards.
GTGTGAATGTAACCCATAATTCCTCTTCCTATGGTTGAAATAAAGATGACTTTACCACATGTAAAGATTCACCTTATCTAGTAGTTTCATATTGGAAAAAAAATAGTGTTTCTTCCCACACCAATGGGTTTTAGAACTCCAATAGATACTTTCCCTGCACATTAGTTAACTAAGATTTATGAAGTGCCACCAAATATTGACATAAAATATGAAGTTGTTAGATAAAAATGGTTTATTCTATTTTATTTAAATTTAGTTAAGAATAATGTGACATATAATTTTTTATTTTTTATACAATTATCTTATGCTTTCATTAAATATAATTAGGTGTGTTCATTCATAGTAATTAGTACATAGTATATAATAATTCCTTTTCTAACTTCTCTTTATTTATATTAATATAATAATCACCAAATACAATGTTCTAAAATCTCTTTATAATATACCATTGTACGTTGTTACAAAGGTTACTATGCTTTGTAACCTCTATTACTCTTAACTATTATACTTCATTTCTTCTCTATATTATATCTACTCTATTACAATGATGTGGTATAAATACCAACTAAATACCTTAAAATTCAATGGTCATGTCTATGTGAGACATGAATTTTCTTAAATTAAGTCATATTCTCTTACCACAAGGCTTAATTCCTTACCACATGGCCCAGTCAGTAGAATTTTTTGTCCCATTAGCCTAGATATGTTCTTTGTTATTATGGTAAAGGTAATGAGTCTACAATAACTATCATTTAGTGTTTTGATTGATGAAGATCTTACCAAAAATTTTAACCCTCTTATGATATCATTTAAAAATGTGTGGTATAATTACATATAAAATACCATTCATTATCATCAATTGATATCAAGTACAAATTTATCTTATACCAAGCAAAATCACCTCTCAATCTTGAAAAACTAACCTATTCTTTCTTATTCCCAAATCAGTCATAGGAGTAGTATTATCACAGGTTTTAAAACTTATATTTAACCCTAAAATGGATTATAGATTAAGTTTACCTAGAATATAAAAGTGTTATATATAAATGACAATGCACAAGGGTGATAATCAGATCTATAGCAAGCTAATTAGGTGTTAAACTCAGATAGAAACATACATTGCATTTCTTATGTTGAGAATAGGCTAAATTTAAAAAGTACAACTAAGCTATGTATGGAGTGAAAAAGGCATAATATACTTAAAATTTTATGACTCTAACATAGTGTCAGATCTAAAATAGGTAAAATTTAGGCTAGAAGATGATTTTAGAATAATCATCAGATTTTGGATCTAACACTTTTGGAGCTCTGGACTGTAACATCAGCCTAGGATGGTTGCATCAACACTACTATATGGGTTTTATGCAAGTTTCCTATATTAAACACCTATGGGAAAAGGATGTGACCACCTAGATGCTTTTGGGTTTGACTTCATCTTCACTCTTGTGCATTCAAATTTTGGTCTTAAACGGTTTTTCATCATGAATTTTCAAAACCCTGGTTCTTCATCTTCATAATGACCTTGAGTAAAAATTGGTTGGTAGTAACAAAGTGTCAAGATGGCCCCAAAGACCCCTCTATCATCAATTTATACCTACATTTCTAATAATACAAAGAGGACCTTAGACTGGTGTAGTTATCCCCTATGTGTTGGCTTGTGTGTGAATCATGTAATATGTGCAAAGCAAGTATAATAATGAACTAGCTTGTAACTTGAAAAATATAGCTCTTGGGATACTCCTCTATTACTTAAAACCTACATATGTGTTATTCTTATTATTGGTATGGAAATAGGGAAGCTTTGTTTGATTAAATACTTGATGGAGTGCTTTTGATAGTTTGCCTTGGTCTTTCTTGGTCTTTTCTAGGGGTTTCTAGGTGAGGAATGAATGAGGGTCGATCTTATATTTATATAAATCATTTTGGAGAAATAAATCACTTATGCTAACCATTAGGATGTGTTTCATTTATAAATTGGATGAATTTAGGACACTGGACATTTATTTTGAGTTAGGACACTAGCATCGACACTACTGTTATCCTCAAATCTTAGTGTCCAAGAAGAAGGAAAGTAGGTAAAGGCTTAGAACTTGTAGAGGTAGAAGATGATTATAGTTTAATTATTCTAGTCAAGATAAAAGGCTTGGGTTATCAACATAAGACTATTTAAACTAAGAGATAGGTCAAAGGGCATAAGATAGAGTAGATTCAAGACTTTTAGAAGTAGGAAAGGTTTAAAATTGAAATGAATAGTCAAGGTTTGAGTTTACCAAGTGTACAAGATTGAAATTTTATATAATTCATAAATATCATCTACATTTCCCCCCTTTAATCTAGTAATAAAATTTCTAGTTTAAGGGAAAGGAATGCATACCTAGATGTGTATAACACACCTTGTCTTTGTGTGTGCCCAGCTTGAGTGCTTTGTTGGTGACTAAATTGTGTGTTGATGTAACTACCTTACCTATTGGAAAGTTTATTTTAAAAATTTGTATCATTGTAAGTATTTGAAACTAATATTAGCAAAAATATATATCAATCTTGAAAGTGCATATATCCAAAGAGATAGAGAACAACAGAGAGAAATATTGGAAGGCACCTGGTAGTTGAGATTATCTCAACCATGTAACCCCATCATACTTATAACCTTGTGAGGTTGGATGATAAAATAAATTCCAACCTAAAAAATTGGTAAGATTAAGTGATTTAACCACCTCAACCATACTAAAAAGTGAACTAACTAATTTAGTAGATTAGCTCAATAAAGTTCGTAAAAGTAACTGGGGTATTAGTATGTAATGTGGTAACAGTACATAAAAGAGTTTTAAAATATAAAACTAATTTAAATTTTGCAATACTAGGCAAAAATTTCATAGCATATGCACCTTAGATATATCTCACACTTAAATTATGTTTGATAATGGTACCAATATATATAATGTTGCCACAATTATCAATTTGAATCATATAATTGTGTGCTTTAGCCAAATCATAAAATTTGTAAGTGTAGATAACATGAATCCAAATCATTCCCCACTATATATGGAGAAAAATGAAAATTTATTTAAGTACCAATGTGTATAACATTTTTCCAAAACATGCCCCCACTGTAATTTGGATATGCTCAATATTGAATAGGTGTGAATAACATGCTTCTAAAGCATACCCCCATTTAATCTAAAAATTGTGCCAAGTGTGGATAACATGCCTCTATGTCATTCCACACTAATATTCCCCCCCCCCCACCCCCACTTTGAGGTGATTTAAATATATGAACTGATAGTTACCTCATCTCAAAAGGATGAGACAACTATATAATTTGTGAATATAACCATGTAGCATATAGAAGGAACATGTATAGGTAGATATAGAATTAAAGTGCATAGAAATAATGTGATCATATGAAGGCCTAAGATGCATAAAGAGCATGGAAACATATAGATAGTAATAGTATAAGCTCAATAATCATGCACACAAGAGTAGTCAAAAATAATTCAAAAGGCAATGGTCTAAGGAGATCGTAAATAAGGGGCATGTTCAAATGTCGCATAATCAAAGGGATGTGACTTAATCAAATTTACATAAAAGTAAGGATGACATATTCAAATGTCCATACAAAAAACAATGACATATGAAAATTTCATGCAAAGCATACAGGCACAGGAACCACAAGCAAAGGAGCATATTCAAATGATCAAACAAGGAATACAATAGCAAGGTAAAACACTCAAGGAAGTGCATAAATTAAATCATAAATAACTAGCATAAACATGTCATAGTATCCAATGGATCAAACTTATTAGGAAAAAATGTCAAGTTTGTATCATATCAAGTACCATGTGAAATATATAATCATGGTTAAATGCATGTGTAAGTACATATGTATGCTCAAACATGATAATGTAGGGTGACCATAAAATGACATAACTTGTGTATATCAAGATCAAATAATTATATGCCCCAATTTTTGTATGGCATTAGTAGAGGGAAGGACCAATATCTTCAATAGGAATAGATCATGTATTTATGTATGCCTATATCACACTTAAGTATAAGTGTGACACATGTGTATGTAGAAGTAATTGAATATGTATCCATCAACATGGAACTAACACATAGAGGCCAAAGAGCCAATAGAACATTTAGATGAAGAACATATTTTTGGATGTTTGAATTTTTTTTTTGGTATTTTTGGAATATTTTAAGAAACTACTCTATGATCTCATCCAATAGATGGTAATAGATATCTCTCCCAATAGGTGCCTAACAACCTTAAGTTGGATATTTTACATTATTTTCATCATGATTAGATAGGTTTAAAAGGTACATAGCATTTTCCTCCTCACATTTTAAATGTGTAGTGAAATATTTAATTCTATCATTTGTAATATATATTAATTTTCCTTCATGAGAAAAAGAAATACCTTCTTGATTTTGGTCAATTTTTGCTTCCATTTGGTATATCCAAAGAGATCCTAGTGTAAATGTTATGGATATGTGATAGGCATAATCAAAAATCATGTTTCAATTAATTTAGGACCACAATAAATTGGTATTGTTATGTTTCCCAAGGAGTCTTTCCAACTAACCTTTTTGTTCAAGTCTTGTAGACCAAAACCAAGCTGCTAAAAATGCTTTATATGGTAAGTGGTTTTTGTTTATGTAGGATCAATATATATCTGATAAAAAAAGAAATTCTCATTTATAATTTAATTTTTAAATCTTGTTGGTATGGATTATTTTTGATTTTTTGTGAACCTGATTCCTTTGGAGAATCAAGTATAATTGTTGATAATTTTGCCACCATTCGTCAAGGTTGCTTATGTGGAGGTTTTCAAGAAGATGTCATTCAGGGAGTGAAGACTTAGGAAGATATCCATAATATCATATAACTTTCATTATTCCAAAACCATGATCAATAATAGCTCATATGTCCAAATTTTGTTATAGGTTTCTTCTATTCCTCTAACTAGCTAGTTACAAGCTAGTGAAGGAAATTTTCAAATACTTCATACATGAAGGTGAAGAAGAGTTGGTTCAAATGGTCTTAGGGGAAGATAGGAGACCTTGTTCCCTCAATACTACATGCATTATTTTTTGGCTATATGAGATAAAATTTATGAACAATAATTAAAGAAAGATGTATATGCAATCAGAAATGCATCAGATCCACAAATTAATCCTAGCTTGGAAAAGATAAATCCTACTTACATTTCCAATTGGGAATACATTATATAATCAGTAACATGACCAATATGGGTATCCTCTATATTGGGGATATATTTCAATAATAATAATACTAGGGAGGGTTCAAAAGCCTCTAGTCAATAAAAATCACATAATAAGCCTAACTAAGTCTTATGTTTTTATATTCACTATACTAATAACAAGTAAAGTAAAGAAATATAATCTAGTGCTCACCAAAGCTTATGGAAAAATATGATGGTTAGTAAATAAATTAAAATAATCATGCATAAAATAATTTTAATTAAGTTATGTATAGGTAAGAACCTAATGCATGGAGAAGAAAAGTAATATTATTCAAAAACCATTACTTATGTTAATTATATCTACTAAAGAGAGGAGAAAAGTTAGAGAATACTTACATAAAAGATGAACCCATAGAGATTCAATATCTCCCTTAGTCAAAGGGGATTTTCAAAAAGTTATTATGGTTTATAAGGATCACTAAGAAAGGACAAAGCATGTAAGACTTCTCCACAAAACTAGATTCTCCAAGTAGAAACCCTAAGCTAAGACCCCTCAAGTAGAATGGTAGAAGAGAAAATTATAAATAAGTGAAAATAAATAATAAATATTGATGTATATCTAATAATGGTGGAATGGATGTGTTTATATAGTCAGATCTAACCCTAAAATCTTATAAAAATTTTGGCTGATAGGGTTGACCCAGTCGACCTAGTATCATTATTGACAAAAACTCACTAGGTCACGAGATAAATCAGCCAAGAGTCAACCTAGACCCTAAATGATTTTCACCAATAAGACTACAAGGTCAACCCAATATACCTAGTACTATAAAAATTTGAAAGAGGTTTTAGGTTAGGAAAAGGGGTATAAAAGGTGGTAAAAGACTAGAGAAATGTGAAAAAGAGGAGTAATAGCTTAGGGGAATGTTTTAAGAGTTAATTAGATTGGTAAGAAGTATAAATAAGGGATAACAATCTTGCAAAGCACCAATGGTCTGCCCACCCCTTTCATGGTGCACCACTTAAGGTATGCACTTAGAAAGATTGAGTCTCAATGGGTTTTTGTAAGATAGAAAGTGTTATTAATTGATAAAGTTTGAAAATATTATGTGTATATATATGCCCCACTCAAATCTCATCATGTATCACTTAGGTGAAATAGGGGATGATGCTTTGAGAAAGAACATAGTAACACACAATGTTGAGGCTAAGAAAAAGTTGAAGTATTTTAAATCAAAAATAATTGAAATTTAAATGACAAAAAATTAAATGTGATGCATACTTTAAATTACCTTTATTTTTGGATGGTTATCTATTATGTTTTTAGCTTTAATTATGTAGGGTATAGAGACTGCTTTCAAAAAACCTAAGAATATAAAACTAAAGAGAAAAAATAAACAAATGTAAAAATTTGAAGATAACTAGTGCTATGTGGATGGGACATACTAGGAAATTTGGCAAGCTGGGGTGACAAGTGCTATGTTAGACTAAATAACAAAGTCAAAATTTAGAGTAAATCAGGTAACCAAAAATCCAAGGCTACTAAAGACCAAAAAACTCAAACAAGTAAACCTAAAGTAAGAAATGCAAACTCACCAAGTCAAACTAAAGATACATGTCAAAAAGGATTGTAATCAAACATCAATGTAAAAAGCAATAGTAATCCTTAGTTAAATAAAGATGGGCAAATAAAATGGTAAAATAACATTGATGAATAAGCAGTAACAATCCTTACTAAATCATCAATGAAAAAAGGTGCATAAAAAAGAAAACAACATTGGTGAGTGAGAAGTAACAAGCCAACCTCACTCAATAATGGAAAAATGAAATGAAAGTAGAAATGAACACAAGTGTCCATAAAAAGGGTAGTAAAATAATTAAAAATGGTAAAATAAATCAAGGCACATCTATAAATGTAAAGCCATGGTGTAAATAAAGTAATCCTAATCACTCAAGCATATTGTTTTATTCTAAAGATAGATAAAACTAAAATAAAGTAGTGCTAGCATGTTTTGTAATATATGAAGAATAAGTATATAAGAGGGAAAATAGATTGAAAATAACACATGCCTATCAAGGGGGGTAAATTAAATGGGTGGAGGGAAGAATGAATTCAAAACCAAGGTCGAGGAACTCTTTATCGAAGTCAAGACACTCAAATTAAGTTTGTCAAAATAAGAGAATGTCAACATTTAATAATTTGAAGAACTTCTCCTATCCACACAAGTCTTAGATCAATAAATGAAGTATATATATACTCCCATGAAGGTTTTATTCATGAAAATTAAAATAAACATACCTTCCCACAATGTGTTCTCCATTCCTTAGGACTCTTTACAAATCCATTGATCTACTATGAAGATTGGGTACTTGCATGAGAAAGTAGGTAGCACCATAGAGTTTTCTGAATTATCCTATACCAATATACTAGCCTATCATACCCCAATGGACCTTGGATATATTGTGAGAACAAATTTGGAGTTTGAGCTTTGATTGGAGATAGGAAATGTGCTTGTAATCATGTCTTTTGGTGTGATTTTGAATTTTGAGACTTATATGTTGCCTTTTATATATTATTGTATTTTATTTCAAATGATTTGGATTTTAACTTTCTTGATGTATTTTTCTATTCCTCCTCCATATGGATTTGGAAATTCAACATGGGTGCTAAAGATGACTTTCATTTGAATACTTGGGAATTGGTTGCTAAGAGAGAGAAACTCAAAGAGCATGGTGTCTAAGAGTCTCATAAAATCAAGTGAAATAAAAGTTCTATCTTGAATTTGGCCTTGTTTAATCCAATGTGGAGTGAAAGGAAAGGAAATCAAGAGGAATTAAACATGAAATAATTTGAATTTACTTCAAATCACAAAAAAATGTGACTAGGGTTGAAAAAGGGTACAATGATAAAAAAGTGTGATTCCTTATCATAATAATGAGGGAAATGGAGGAAAACATGCTAACACAGGGTTTTATGCAAATTTCATCTATCAAAAGAATCAAAAGCTAAAGTTGAAAACAAGGATCAAAAAATCATAACCATTTCAAAAGACACTCTATAAAAGGAATGAAAATATGGTGATTTTTTGAGGAAGGCCAAGTCCTATCCATGGTCTTACAATCCAACTCATAATATATAAACCCATGAGGGTACCAAAAAGTGTGTAAAAATAAATGGGATAAGAAAAAGATGGTATTTGTGAAGAAGGCTAGGTCCTATCCATGGTCTTACACTAAAAATCATAAAGAAAAACTTAAGGAGTGCAAAAAAGTGTGTAAAAATTATGAATACAAAGAGGAAAAAAGTATATCATGAGGAAGATCAGGTCTTATTCATGATTTTGCAATGCAACTCATGAGAAAAAGGGAAACCAAAAGACCAAAAGGAAGGACTAAGGTTTGTGAAAGTAGAGAACTATTGTAGAAGGTGAGACCCATGTAAGTAACCTAAAAAAAGTGTTAGATATATAGCATATAAAAATCATGAAAATAAGGGAAGGATTAGGTAAAATACTTCTTGAGGAATTATGCATTGGTGGGATCTTTGAAAATATGGCCTTCATTAGTTTGAAGGTGATAGGTATTTCGACCAAGAAAATCTTTAATTAAATAAGGATCACACCATTTTTGGGTGTATTTACCTTATTTATCATGAGTGTAATCTAATTTAACGTCAAAATCACCAACATTAAATGTGTGAACTTTGACACATTTATTATGTTATTTGGTAATATGAGCCTTGTATTGATGATTATGTTGTAAAGTAGAGAGACAATGTTTATCAAGGAGATCAAGAGAATGAAGGGAAGCTTCACGTAAATCTTCATCAGGTATGATACCATGAATATATATATGGAGAGAAGGAAACTAAACTTCTAATGGAAGGACTGATTTAGAACCATAGACTAAAGATAATGGCATTACCCTAGTTTTAGTATGTATGTTAGTCCAATAGACCCAAAGAGCAGGATAGAGATGAAGGTGTCAATCTATTCTTGTTTCATAAATTATATTTTGGAGAAGTTTTATTAATAATTTTTTTGGTGGCCTTGGCTTGGCCATTTCATTATGGATGATAAGGTGTGAAAAATTTGTGATTGATTTTAAATTTAGCACAGAGTTGTTTGATATCCTTATTTTTGAAATTACCACCATTGTCTAAAATGATAGTATGAGGAATACCAAAGAGGTAAATAATTTGATTAAGAATAAATTTGGAGATGGTTGTGATAGTGACATTAATAAGGGGCATATCCTCAACCCATTTGGTGAAATATTCGATAGCTATGATTATAAAGACATGCCCATCTTGATATCGAGGTAATTTATCGATGAGATCTAATCCCCACATGGAGAATGGCTAGGGAGATTTGATAGTTTGAATCTTGGCTGGAGGTGAATGAATTAGATAATCATAAATTTGATGAGTACACTTTTTAGAAAATTTTATGGTATCCTTTTCAAGAGTAGGCCAAAAGTATCCCATACATAAGCATTTGTGGACTATAGCATGTCTATTATAATGGCCACTGAAAATACCCCCATGTGCTTATTTAAGGAGAGGAGGAACCTCATCTTGCATAACATAATGGATCAAGGTAACTTTATCATTATGATAATAAAGTATGTTATATGAAAATACATACTTAAAAACTTGTTTGTGAATGCACGTCTTTTTATGAGAGTCAAGGTTGGGAGGATAAGTTTGATGTTTTAAAAAATGAATGATGTTGTTGTACCATGGGCTTTGTCAAATGGTGATAGCCTTGATGTGGCAGATAATTGAATAATGTGGTTGAGTAGAGGATGGATATTTTCTTATTTGGATAAGAAAATCAAGATTGGTAAGAACTTGGTGTAGATAAAAAAGAGATGTTGAAGAAGTAAGGGAATCAGTAATAGAATTTTGATCTCAAGGGATAGGCTCGATAGTGAAAAAAATTAAATATTTGGCAAGAGTAGTTAAAATTTGATGATAATAGATGATATTATCACTTTTTCATTGGTAATCACCATTGAATTGGTAGTAAATAAGTTGAGAATCACCTAAGGTATGCAGATACTAGATATCTAAATCAAGAGTAGCTCTCATGCCTAAGATTAGAGCTTCATACTCTACCATGGATATCTAAATCAAGAGAAACTCTCATGCCTAAGATTAGAGCTTCGTACTCTACCATGTTGTTAGTGACATCAAATGTTAAGATAAAATCTAAAGGGATGATTTTGCTAAGAGGAATGGTAAGAATACAACCTGCCCAAGCTCTTTGAAGTTATTTAGCACCATCAAAGTGAAGGGTCCAATTATCCTCATATAAATCAACATTAATTTTAGGAAATTATTTGATAACTAATTTTGGTTTAGTTTTATTAGGAATGATAGAATATTCATCAAGATTACTTTCTTTAAGATCAACAGTGAAGTTGTGAAAGTAATCTTTAAGATAAATGGCTTGGTTGAGACCTTCAATATAGAGAATATTGTCAGACTATCTAGAAGGTGATTGGTAGTGAGCATAGGAGCTATGGAAAGTTAATCAAATATGATTTTTCCTTTGACAAATTTTTGAGTAACAATTTGAAGATCAAATTCCATGAGAAGGACCATCTACTTGCCAATTCTATCTCCAAGAAGAAAGGATTTGGAAAAGAAGTGATGAAGGGGGTCAGAATGAATGATAGCATAAGTGGTCTTATATAGCATATAATGTAAAAAATTTTACTACAAAATATATGGTGAGGCAATTGTATTCAATTTTTATGTAATGTTTCTCATAATCAATGTAGCCTCAGTTGATGTAGTATATGGCATACTCTCTTCAAGTATCATTTTGTTGGGAAAGCATTACCCCAATTGATATGGGTGTGGAAAAAGTATATATGATTAACGTTTGATCATTTTAAGGAGGATGAAGCATATGTGGGTGAAGCAATTATTATTTCATGTTATCAAATGTTTTTTGACAAGGATTGGTCTACTCTAAAGCATTACCTTTCTTATGAAGATAATTGATAGAGTGGATATGGTAATCCATTTTGGGGATGAATCATCTAATTTCCCCAAGTTTACCAAGATAAATGTGAATGTCTGGAATGGATTGAGGGATGGGCATGTTGATGATAGCACTAATTTTGGTAGGGTCAACATCGATGCCATGGAGGGAGACTAGGAATCCTAATGATTTTCTAGATGTAACACTTAAAACATATTTGTAAGGATTTAGTCTAACTTTGTATTTAATAAGATGGTAAAAATGATGGAAAGATAAAAAAATATGAGTCTTGAAAATTTTAGACTTATAAATGAGGTCATCCACATAGGTTTCTATAATTTTATGGATAAGATAATGAAAGATATGAGTCATTTCCTATTGATAAGTAGCTCTGACATGTTTTAGTCTGAATAGAATTTTAACACAACAATAGGTGCCCCATTTCATAGTGAAAGTTGTCTTATGTTTGTCCTCAAGAGTAATGTGAATTTGATTATATCTTGATAAGCCATCCATAAGAGATAACATTTCATATCTAATTGTGAACTCAATAATGGCATCTATTGAATCTTTGGGACAAACAACATTAAGATTACAAAAATTTATGTAGATGTGAATGACCATGGAGACCTTTTTTGGATAAGAACTATGTTATAAACCCATTTAGAATAATCCACTGGTTTGATAAACCTAGCATCAATAAGTTTGATGTTTTCTTTGTGACATAAGGTGGAAACTTCAGGTAGAAATTTTTTTTGCTTCTGATGTATAGGTTTGGTGTCAAGATAAGTGATGATATTGTGCACCACAATGCTAGGTCAATAATAGGAATGTCCTCATAGGGACAAGTGAATATCTCATGATATTTATCTAAAAATAGACTAAAATTATCTTGTTTAATAGGTGAGGGTTTATGTGAGACTGTAATTGGTCAAGGGCATGATGGAGTACCATATTCAATATGAGAAGTTTCTTCGATAAGCATAGCATTACCATATTGGAAGTGGTATGGTGCATTAGGTAGAGAATAAATTATATTAGCTTTAGGATCAATTATAGAGATGAAGTTATTGAAACATGGGGCTTTATTTTTGAAATTCCCAAGTTTGTGATGTTGTTAAGTTAAAGTTCTCAGGTATGAAGTATTTCAAGAATAGCTTCATCACTAGGCAAAGTGAGAAGAGGACCATAATACTCAAGATATAATTGGAGATCTATAATTTTATTACCATGGTGATCATATTCAAAATGTATCTAATAGATATCTATGGCCTTGGCATCTAATGTAATCTTAGGAGTAGGGGAAATAGATGGATCAGATGGGATTAGTGTGTCATTAATTTCTTTGATAGGGGAAGGATCAGATATAATGATAAGATCTATAGGTGGTAAATAAGATGAAATAATATTTAAAGGTTCATAGGGTATGATTGGTTCTATCATCGAAGGAGTATAAAGAAGTGGATAATTAACAGGAAGCACATGACCTTCAGGATCTAATTCATGATCCATGGAAATGTTATGAACATCCTAGTTGAAATAATGTATTTGAGATAAGGTTTATTGATAATATTTAACATCCAAGTCTCGATATTGAGCTTGGGTTACTATATAGTTATCATCATAGGTTAGAGAAATGGTACATGCTTGAGATTCAGGGGGAGTTTCAGAAGGTGAAATCCCAATGTTACTAAACTTTCATGGAGACATGATGAGAGGATCTTAGAATAATTTTGCCACTCCATAATCATTACAGGTGAAGGCATCTTCTAGTAAAGAAGGCTCTTGTGAATTTCATATAGGGGGGAAACATGATCTCATCAATAAGAGGGATAGTGTGATCATGAGGTAATAAATAAGGAAGAAGCCACTCTGAGATATAAGGAGGTAGCATGGTAGTGTTGCAAGTATGTTGCAAGTCATTAGGTTCATCATCATCCAAATCAATAAGAGTGACTCATAAGTCAAGATTGATGTTGATGAACTCAGGTAAGTGAGCACTATTGATGGAAAGAATGGTAGGGATGAGATATTGAGATTTTAGACTCAAAATTTGAATACTCCAAGGGTTGGGATTAGCCTCATTCTTATACCATTTACCATCATGTAAAAATTTGATGCATTGGCTATCAAAAGAAGTGATGGCCCTCATTCTATGAGTCCAAGGGTTACCAAGGATTATGTTATAAGATAAGGGAAAATAAAGGACCATAAGTTTAGTTCAAACAATCTTAGGTATGATTGTTAGAGGAAGCCAAATACAACTGAGTGGATTTTGATTATTTTTAACAAATCCACAATAGGTAAAGCTAGTTTGATTAAGATGATACTTGTTATAACCAAGTTGTTGGATGAGCCACAAAGATGTCACATAAATACCAGAGCCTTCATCAACTAAAACTTTATGGATAAGGGTAGTTTTAATGGCTATTTTAATTAATAGTGGTGGATCATCAGCATGAAAAAAGATTTCATCATTAATCATGCCCTCTTTAATAAATTCAATAGAAGGCTTGGAATATGGATAAATAGTTTCAATGTTATGTACATTGGTGGGTTAAGGTTCGATAAAATGTGATTCATCATCTATAGAATATGGATCTTCAATTTCTTGTAATTATTTCATAAGGAATTTGTAATGATAAGGGGAGGTATGAACTAACTCCATAAGTGGAATCTTGTAAGGCATGGAATTAAATTCTTCAAGGTGCAAGGTTTAGAAGGTAACATATATTTTGAAGGAATGGAAATCATTTGGGGTTCAAAAGAAGGAGATGGTTTCTTAGGAGATTCTGAAGCTAAATGAGTGGTCATAGTATCTTTGAGAGGTTGTTCCTCAAAAGATGATTTCTTAGGTTTTATGATAGGATCTTTGTGAGCTGGTTTGTAATGATAATTGACCTTAGTTGCATTAACATATTGAGAATTATTTTAATATTGGTCATAATCAGCATCAATAGCACAAAAATCCTTGTTATTTTTTTAATGATTAGTTATGGACAAATATTTTTGGTTATTGGAAGAAGAATATTTGGAAACTTGTCATTTTTGAGAAGTGGTGTTGTACTCTTGATGATGAATATTGATCATGGATTCATGATTAAAGGAATCACCAAGTATGTAGGAGACATCAAATTCAGTAAGCCCTCCAAAGATTCATGGGAATGACCAATGTCAGCATGGAACCAATAAAATTGATTAGGATCATACCATTTAGGAGGTGGTAAGAATTGTATCATTTGATGCACAATGAGTGGTGCATGAGAAGATGAGGGAGTGTCAACTTTGGAAACTCTTGGTTTGGTTTGAGGAGTATTGTCAGTGATGGAATTAGTAGATGTTTGAAAAGATTCTTTAATGAATTTGGTACTAAGTTCAAATTGCTTCATGAGAAAGTCTTGATGTTTAGCATGGCCAAGAGCTTTGTTAAGTGTTTGGGGATCAAAATTTCAAACCTTATATTAAATTGGAGTTAAAGAAGTTATAAATAGTTTTAAAAAATTATCATTAGTCATGTTATGGTCATCTTTATGGGCTAGATATTTTCACCATTTGATAAAATCATGATCTAATTTGATGGGAGATTGCTTACCATTGATGAACTAACTAAGATAATTTTTGGGAAGATCATTATGTTGAAACTCTTTAACTAAAGGATTGACTAAATCCTCAAGTTGACAAATGGAATGTTGGGTAAGTTGGTTATACCTTTCCAATACATCACTAGTGAAGGTTTTAACTAGAATTTTAGTTGTGGCAAAAGTAATATTTTGGATCCACTCTTTGTAAAAATTGCCAAAGACTTTGAGAAAGGATGCAGGGTCTTTAGTCCCATCATAATTGATAGTTGGAGATATATTTCCAATATCAATGGACGTGATGAAAGGAGCTAAAGGCTCATTTTGGATACTTTTAAGTATTTTTTTATTCATTATAGATTGAGGAATAACATTTCCTGAGACATCTCTAAGAGGTGGATGAATAAAATTTGGATTGGATTGAGGTTTGATAGCTAGAAGTTGTTTAGCCATATTGATCAAATGACATTGTATTTGCATCATTTGATAGGTGTTAGAAGTTGTCATTATGTTCATTTATTGTATGACTTATGCAATAAGTTGAGTCATATCAATTGGTGGGTTGGTGTTTGTAGGAGAACTCCCCAAATTGGTATTATGGGGGGGGAGGGGTTATTAGAAGATGGATTATTAGTGGGATTATTGAATAAAATTGTGTCAATTACTCCCACATTATATTGAAAGGTTTGAATATGATATTTTTCTTGATAGGTACAAAAATTATTAGATCCATCTACTTTATCTTGAGGTGTGATATGAACCATGTTATAATCCACAGATGAAGGAGGGGAAGAGGTGATCCAAGAGTGAGGTTTCTCTTGGGAGGAAAATAGAGGGATAAATGAAAATCCCATATAGTATCTAAATGGATTCAGGTTATCCAAGAAGATTATGATAGGGGACTTCATGATGACTTGAGAAGAATGAACAAGATGCTAAGTAAAAATAGATAACTAAGTCAGATAGATGGGATAGGTAGTAAGAGTATAGAGTTAACTAGGTCAACCTAGTACTATAAATTGGTAGAAAAAGAGTCTGATAAGAATACAAATTTTATTGGGTTAATCTAGTACTACAATCTGACTGGTAAAAAGAGATATAGAGTTGACTAGGTTAATTGAGTACTACAAGTAGGGGAATAGACAGTCTGTAAGAGACTATGTCAAACAAAATGATAATATACTAAAAATAGGGAAATATTTTAAAATGTACTTGAAATAAATAAATAAAAGTAATCACACAATCAATTGGTTCAAATGAGAATTATCTAATTTAGGAATACAACACAAAACTTGTACTAATGCTGGCCAATGCAAATTTTTACAATACAACATACAATGAGCAAAGAACAAGCAGTCAACTTGAAAAGCAAAGCTAACTAAGTGATCATACTAAATATTTTTAGATTATTATAAAGTGTTATTTTAAGTGTAATAGGTAAATTGGCTAAAATTAGGGAACTATAAATTAATCTATGGATGGTTTTAGGACATTTAGGCTGAAAGGGATCTATGTTGGCAATGGTACTAGCTTGGTATTGGGGCCTACCCCCTCGCTTCACAATATCATAAAAATAAGGGTGTCAAGTGCTTTGAAAAAATATACCATGAACCATGTGTTTATACTTGGCCAAAAAACTAAGTTATCTTCCCCATTGGTGATGAAATTTAAGTACGTAGGCCTTAGATAGACAAATGTTTAAATGCATTTTGAAATTATATGATTTGGTAGTATGTGCAAGAAAGAGAAAAATAGTGAGACTAAATGGTATATTGAAAAACCACCTAATTATACTATGTGATCTAATCTAAGCATAAAAACAACTAAAAGTGAAAGTGTGAAGTAATTACTAGCATATAGTTGTTAATTCCCAATTTGAAACATAATACAAAGTCTATTCAAATTATAGTGTATGCAAACATTATAGAATAGAGTTGATAGTGTTGTTATTGTACTATAAAAGCAATAGTATTTAATAACTACGTTGATATGGTTGACCTATCATTTTAGATAGAAGATAAAATATAGAACTAGGTTGACCTAGTTTGTTGTATGATGATAGTTTGAAAGACTGCAAACTTTACAAAATAGAACTATAAGGAAGAACAGAAATGAAAGAGAGATAGAGAGAAAGGAACCTTGGTGGGTTGGAAGATGATGAGGAATGTGAAATTCTTGTTGAAGTGTTTTGAATGTTACTTTAAAATTCTACCAATTATGTCAACTGGGTTAACCTACTTCTGTAATTTTGTATTTTCTAAAGCCTATCAAGATGACTATACTAGTCTAGTTAACCTAGTATGTTTTATTAAAGCTGTATGGAATACTATGTTGACCTATTTGAACTAGTTTGTTATTTTAGAGCTAAAATAGAGTAATATGTTGACCTATTTAACCTATTAATCTATATATGATGAATACCTACATAGAAATAATAGATTCATTTTGATGGGAATGTGTGTTAAACATGTGCATAGAAGTTAGAAACTATACCAACCCTATCGACCTAGTATCAAAAATATATAACAATAATAAATAAAATGATATAAAATGAAAATTTTGAAAGAAAATATATAATGGTTAGATTCACATTAGGTTCACTAGAATGTATGCAATCAAAAATGCATCATATCTACAAATCAATCTTGGCTCGAAAAGATAAATACTACTTACACTTCCAATTGGGGATATAATAAATAATCAGAAACATGACCAATATGGGGATCCACTAGACCTAATTATGGGATATCTTACCACATTAATAATATTAGGGAGGGTTTTAAAGCCTCCATTCAATCAAAATCATACAATAACCTGAACTAAGTCCTATGTTTTCATATTCACTATACTAATAACAAGTAAAACAAAGAAATTTAATCTAGTTCTCACCAAAGATTGTGGCACAATATTAGGGTTAGTAAATAAATTAAAATAAACATGCATAAGAGAATATTAATTAAGTTATGTATAGGTAAGACCCTAATTCATATAGAAGAAGAGTAATATTATTCAAAATCCATTATGTATGATACTTCTATCTACTAAAGAGAGGAGAAAATTTAGAGAATACCTACCTAAAAGATGAACCTGTTGAGACTCAATCTCTCCCTTGGCCAAAGAGGATTCACAAGAGGTTATTATGGTTTTTAAGGATCACTAAGAAAGGCCAAAGCATCCCAGACTTCTCCACAAGACTAGATTATCCAAGTATAAACCCTAAACTAAGACCCCTCAAGTAAAATGGTGGAAGAGCAAATTGTAAAGAAACACAAATGAATAATAACTCTTGATGTCTCTCTAATAATGATGGAATGGATGTGTTTATATAGGTAGATCTAAACCTAAAACCTTTTAAATTTTTTGACCAACAAGGTTGACCCAATCGACCTAATATCATTATCAACAAAAACTCACTAGGTCAAGGGCTAGGTCAGCCAAGAGCCAACCTAGACCATAAATGATTTTCACCAATAAGAGCACAAGGTCTGCCTAGTTGACCTAGTATTATAAAATAAATAAATGGTTTTTAGGTTATAAAAATGGGTATGTAAGGTGGTAAAATACTGGAGGAGTGTGAAAAAGAGGAGTAATAGCTTACAAGAATGTTTTAGGAGTTGGTTGTATTGATAATAAGTGGTAATAAGGGACAATAATCTTGCAAAGCACCAATGGTCTTCCCACCCCTTTCCTAATTCACCCCTTAGGGAATTAACTTAGATATATTAAGTCTTGATAGGTTCCTTCAATATATAAATCATCAATAATTGATAAATTTTGAAAATATTATGTGTATACAAGGTACTCTAAAACCTTTCTTAAACCCCAATAGTTCAGTTTTAGGAGATGTGATTCCATTTTTAGTTATTTTTTGAAAATGAAAAGTTATTTGAGATATTATGGTGCATAAATAACCTTAATAAACCTTTTTGAATAAAAATTCTAGGGTAAATAATGGAGAAAGGTAAAGGTCCAGTTTGCAGGGTTTCAAGCAAGCAAGAGAGACAGTTAGAAAAAGTATTTTTTGAGTGGTTTAAGAGATTGTTTGACCAAATAAAATGGTTGAAATGATTATATGGGATCTTATAGTTAATAATTAAAAAATAATTAGGTATTTATGCCTCATAAAACTCAATAAAATTGCAAAACTCAAACCTACAAGCATTCATAAATGAAATTGTGCAAGCTAAGAAACATTAAAAAGTGTATTTTTTGAGTTTTATTAAATTAAATATATTGAGTTTTGACATATAGGTATATTATTATGTATTTTAATGTTCAAATTTTTTTTTATGTCCTTAATATAATTTATTAGAGATAAAATTACAAAACACATGTCTGTTCATGAAGGAAATCAAAGTTTTCAATATTTTGTTCACAAATGGAGTTGGAAATGAGTGTTTCAGATATTTATAATGGAAAAAAATGATTTTATAGTGTTTATAATTCATCAAAATGTTTTAATATATTCTCATTCAATTAAAATAAATTCAAAATAGACTCAACTCATTGAAAAATGTCTCTAAGTCACCCTGCGAGCAACAAACAAGCACTTTTTTGTGAATTTTTTGTTTGAGAATTTGGTGAATATTGTTAGATATTTTTAAAATTTTAAAATTATTAACCATTAATTCCTATCAATTTATTAAATTATGAGTGTCTATGAGGCATAAAACTCATTTTAGACCCCCAAATCCAAATCAAGGTTTTTTTAGGCTTAGAGAACATAAAATGGCATTTTTTGGAGTTGTAGGTGGAATTTAAAGATGAAAATTTGATTGAAGGTTTTTGACACCATTTTTATAATTTTAAAATTCTATTTACACTCCTTATATATTAAAATAAATCAAATTCATCAAGTTCTAGGTTTTCATGGTGCATTTATGAAGCTTGCCAAAACTACAGAAGATATATATATCTAAAAGAGCCAATATAGAGAGATGTGATTATCATAATCAAATGTATAATTAGAAATAATATTTCATTAATGGTTAAATAAATTCAACATAAAATAATATCTCTCTATTGTGCCCCATTTGAGCTAAATTTAGAAAATTCAAGTCAAAGACATATTCTCTTTGTTAAGTGAAGATCAAGGAGAGGTTAAGTGTTGGTTTTCAAAATGAAATAAAGGTTAAGAAGGAGTCTCTATGCATTAAATAATAAATTACCTCTCATAATATGTCCCATTTTTTTTTAATTTATAAAAAATTAAGCAAACAAAAAGAAGAAACATGCTTGCAAGTTACAAGTCAAGAAGCTGAAGTAAAACTCCAAGTTATAAGTCAAGATAATTCAAGTCAAACTCCAAGATGAATGTAAGGTAACTGAAGTCCAAATCCAAGATTAAATGAATATAAATAAATTCAAACTTCAAGATTCATGGAAAATTAAAAGGATTTAAGTAAAGATTAAGAGGAGTTCAATGCAAGATCAAAAGGAGATAATTAAAGATAACCAATCTTTTCAAGACTGAAGACAATCAAAGTAGGGAAAAACCTTTAAATTTTTCAAACTTCTCTCTCTCCTAATAAACCATACTCAAATATTATAATTTTTAAACTAAAATATGTTATGTTGGAATTTTTAAAGTTTTTTGTATGTTTGAAGGTTGAGTTGGAGTTCAGTTGAACTAGGAGTGAATTATGAGTTAGCATGTTGACTCATCCAGTTTAGGGTTGCTTTGTCTTTTATCTCTCTCTTCTTCCTTTATATATGTATTTAAATTTTTATGGATCATTAGGATATTATTATTTTGGATTATATAATCTCTACCAAAAATTTTACTACATCACCTTTGAAGCAATAAAGAGCTGGTTTTTTCTCCATTTTTAGGTTGTTCATGAAGTGTGTGTCTCATGTTCATTGATGTTACTTAGTAAATGATTATTTTTACTATTTATATGTCTAAAATTTTCACCTTTATTAATATATATATATATATATATATATATATATATATATATATATATATATATATATATATATATATATATATTAGGTCATATCAAGTTCCTGAGTATGATTTCTACCTAATCAAAAAGTGAATTCAACTATTATTCATTTCTTCCAAGTTAGTGTGAGTGTTTATCTAGACTTGTGTATGAAATACTAATGAAATAACCATTGTATGAAGATGAAGTGAATGTGTTCAAGTTATTTATCTTCTAAAGTGTGTCAAGTATATGTATAATTGACATTAATATTGGTGCATCACCCTAAATGTTTAGTTTTATGTTCAATTTTAGCTTTAACATTGCTCCCTTTCCCCTTTTCCCAATCAATAAATCACAAAATTAGAGAGTTTAGAGAGAAGTGGGTGAGTTTATAAAAGGTAACCATCCCTTAATCTATATGTTTTCTCCACTATAAGGTCACCCACACCTTAGAGAGTTTTCATTGTATCAACAGGAGTGAGAACAAGCACACACTCTTACAAGGGTGCTTTTTTGAGTGATAACAATAATCATTTGATCATTAATGAGATCTTGGAAGTTATGTTTTAAGTTAAATCATTTTTTTTAGAATGATCTAGTCCCTGATGGTAATGACAATAAGCATTCACATAATATCCTTTGGTAAAGTTCTACTCATATCAACCTCTATAGGATGAGGGATAGATATAAGCTGACATTGTAGTAATCGTGAGAGTAATGAAGCTAGGGACTCAAATAAACAAGAAAACTATCTCAGTATTTTAGATAGAATAATTTGGTTAGGTTTTTGTACTATTTTATCAATTTTACTCATATTCAAAGTGTTGTGGTGTAGGATTATTTATTTTTTGGGCCATTGCATAATGTTTGAAGGGGTTACAATATGTTAGACATGTGTAAATGAATCCCTGATGACTAAATTTTAAGCATGAATGAAATGTAGAGGAAAACACATACATCTCATGTATCCAAGGTCATCCCAAGATAATGTTATATTTCAAATCATTGGGATTAACTAAGCACAAAATGGGTAATGTATGGGGACCCATGGTAATATTCAATATTATTCATCCCAATATGCGTCATGAAATATTATCAAATCCATTTATGATCATATTAAATGGATCTATATCTGAAGGTCCAATACCAATTAATGGAAGAAAGGATATGTTCCAAATGTTGAGTCTTGAACCATTATACATAAGAACTCATTTTATCATTTTGTTGTAAATACACACCTAGATGTAGAGTGATGAATAGTTATTTATAAGATGTTGAGGTAGTAAATAATCCTTTTCAAAGGATATATTATGATTGATCCATTTTATGGAATTTAAGACAAAGTCCACATATGGTGGTTCACCATTACAAAGGAGTGGGGTCATACACAATGCATCCTAAAAGATGTCCTTGTAATGGGTTGAAGGGTGAAAAAATTATAAGAGTGAGGTTTTGTTAATATTATCCTTGGATTGTGTGGTAATATTACCTAGGGAGGATGATTATTGAATGCACTCCCTTTGGAGCTTTGTAATGATAGGTAAAAGTTAATTGTAAACATTAGAACAATAGGGAGTATGTGACAACATAGGTTTTGAATCCCTTATGGATCAGATGGCTTTAACTAGGTATGAAATATAACAAACCATATCAACTATAAGGTATTGGACCATGAAATAATTAACACGTATATACATAGTGAACATGATTATAAAATTATATAAATCAAGGATGAGAAATAGAAAATATCAAGAAACCCTAATTTTCCTAGGGTTAGATGTTCAAAGATTAGGTTCACCAAATGTTTAACCCTAAAGTAGATTATAGGTTGAGGATAAATAGAATATAAAATGGGTATATATAAATGATAATGCATAAAGGTGATAATCAAATCTATAGTAGTCTAATTAGGTGTTAAACTCAGATATAAACATACACTGAATTTGTTATGCTAAGAATAGGCTAAATATAGAAATTAAAATTAAGTTACGTATAAAAATGATAAAGAAGTAATATACTTAGTTGGTTTTAATGCTAATGTTGTGTTGGATCTAGAACATGTATAAATCAAGCTGGAAGATGATTCTAGAATAGTCATTAGATTCTAGATCAGATACTTTTTGAGCTCAAGACACTAATGTTAGCCTAAAACAATTGTGTCAACTCTACTATCTAGGTTTAATATAAGTGTCTTATATGGAATAGCTACTAGAAAAAGGATGTGACCACCTAGATACTTTTGGGTTTTAATTCAATTTCCCTCTAGTGCATTCAAGTTTAGGTCATGTTCTGTCACTCCTCATGAATTTTTAAAACCCTAGTTCTTCATCTTCATAGTGACCTTGGGGAAAATGGGTTAGTGGGCACATGGTGTCGATCTGACCCCAAATACCCCTATGTTAGTATGTAATAACTACATATATAGTACTCTTAAAAGGGCCTTAAACTAATTTAGTTCTCTCCTATGTGTTGGATTATGTGTGAATCAGTTAATATGTATAAAGTAAGTAAAATAGTGACCTAGCTTATAACTTATAAAATATAGCTCTTGGGTTGCTTTTTTAGTACTTAAAAAATGTAGATGTCTTTTTCCTATGACTAGTATGGAAATAAGGAAGCTTTATTTAATTAAATGCTTGATAGAGTGATTTTGACAATTTTCCTTGGTCTTTTATAGGCATTTTTAGGTGAAGAATTAATGAGGGTTGATTTTGTATTTATATCAATACCTTTAGATAAATAATTTACATTAATGCACTTAGTCCAACCAATAGGATATGTTTTATTTTTAAATTGGATGAGTTTAGGTCACTAGACACTTGCATTGGGTTAGGACACTAGTGTCGATGCTAATATCTATCCGAGAAATTAGTGTCTAAGGAGTAGGATAGTAGGTATAAGGTTAGAACTCATAAAAGTGAAAGATGAGTATATTTTAAGTATTATGGGAAAGATAGAAGGATTGGGTCATCAACTTAAGATTAGTAATACTAAGATATGGGACAAGGGCCATAATATAGAGAATATGTGAGATTTGTGGAAGTAGGAAAGGTCCAAAATTGAGATGATCAACCAAGGTATGAGTTTACCAAGTATATAAGACTGAGGTGCTATATAATCCATAAATATCATCTACACAATCAGAGAGTAGCCCATGATAATTATTTCTCAAGTTATAAGTTATATCACTACATATACTCACATATAACATGTCACACAAATGTTCACACATAATCCTACATAAGGGAGATAACTACATCGATCTAAGGCCCTCTTCAAAGTATTAGCTATGTAGGAAATGCTCACTAATAGATGGATATTTGAGGTTAGCTCAATGTCACTTGAGCCTATTAACCATAGTTTTGAAAGGCGGCATGCTCTAATTTGACTAACCTAAGGTTTAAAATACACACTAATACCCATAACCTATGCACATGATCAAAATAGACATCTACAAGGTGATAGTGAATCCTAAAAGGCTCAAGTAGAATTTTCAAAAAATAAAATGTATTTGATACAAGGCATAAGTGTCATTTTTGGATAGAAGTGTCGATGTTAGTGTTCCTATTTCAATGATAGTGTCTAGGTTGATAGAGTGTTGATTTATAGAATCTAATGAATCACAGTTGATCATCATCAAAAAATTTCAACACCTTCACTTCCCAAATCTAATTGTGCATCATTCAATAAGCTAAGTATTATTCCTTATTCATTTTTTATCAAATAAATAAATATTTGGCATTGTACTTTCTATATTTATCATATTTTAATAATTCACCACTATATCAGATTATATTATGAATCTAAATTATTTAATTGGTATGATTTTTATAATAGTCTTCTCCTTAGTTGATTAGGCTATTCTCTTTTAACTCTTTTCAAAAATGGATAAACAATAATGCATGACTTAACTTCTAAGCAGTCATTCATCTTCAATCAGGGTATGGGCATATTCTTCCCAACCCATGGTTTTAACACTAAAATTTCCATGGGGAATTATCACCCCACTCTCTAAATACTCTAAATGGAATCTTGATTCACATATATACATGTGTATTCACTCTTTGCTCTTTCAATTTCAAATATGTCCAATTATTACTTCATATTTTTTTATTATATATGGAAACCAATTTTTACATGTTTCATTACATTTTTTAGATGGAGAAAGATCATACTTACCACATATTTGAACACACCCACCATGGTTACACTCAAGTACTAAATTTATCACTTTATCTTTTTACTCTATCAATTTTAATAATATAATAAACTAGGGGAAAATGTAGACATGTGAATTTGACATTAGACACTCGGCAATGTTGGTTTTGACCAAGCCTTAACATACATGACTTTTATGTACACAATTAACTATTTATCACACTCTCTCCTAACCATTCACTTACCTATGGGTCTGACGTTCCCAATTTTTTGTTATTCAGACATAGATCTCCCTAGTCTTTGCCCAAATAACTAATCATCTTATGGAAACTATCACCTAATCCCATATCACTATTTATTGTCTCCTAAATTACTTTGGTTATAGTTTGGCATAACTAGTTACCAAAGTCATTTACCTTATCCAAACCTATCTACACACTATATACTTATTATTTTCCCAAATTATAACTCTCCCTTTGGGTCAACCCACATGATTTACATGTTTGATTGGTTTGACCAATAAATTGGAGATGATTTGGGTGCAAATATGTTTATGTATTTATAAAATGGTGGAATAGGAGAGGCCAAGTTATTTACACTAATTAACATCATGTCACCAAATTTAAAAAGGTCATTAATCCTACACTCTACTAAAGGAAAAATTATAGGGGAAAACCATATAGAAGGATAATGTGTGCAAGATAATTTAGGTTTTGTGGAAAGTGTGAGTCCACAAGAAGGATTAAATGATTAGTCCTAAGAGATAAGTAAACTAAGGAATAAAATCAAGGGGTTCAAAAAGTGAAATATTTTTAACACTCTTGGAGATAAGATGCATAAGGTTGAGGGATAAACATTCATATAAATCCTACAAGTAAGCTAGGAATTAAATAAAAAATAATTCACAAAAGGCCAATGAAATACAAGCATGAAAGGAAAGGAAAGCCCACTTAAAAAATAACCAATAAAAGAAGCAAGTACAACAACTAAGTTTCCATTAGAAGGAAATTTTGCACACCAAGAGGGAAATAGATAAGAACACAAGAATAATGAAGAATAAGAAGAAAATAAAAAACAATAATAAGATAATAAAGGGGAGGAAATGAAAAAAAACCAATAGTCTAGTAAGTGTGTAAACATTGCTGACTGAGATAGCATTAAGCCACTATTGGAAGGAATAATATTTAGAATGCATATCAAAATGTGGATTCAAAAGACTAAATAATATACTAGATTTTCATAACAAGAACATGAGGTTTGAAGTCATTATTGATGTGTTTATAAAACCAAGACTAGTTTCAAATCAAGATTAAACCAACACAAGTACATAATTGTAGAAGGTAAATATAGTAAGTAATGCATGTAAGTGCACTATCAAAAAATAAATATTTAAGGATTACAAATTTATCATACATTATGAAGTTAAAGTTGATGAACAATCAAACAAAAGGGTAGATGTACTTGAGATATTAAAAGCATCCATTACTAGGGTATTAAAGTTGGAGGCACACACACAAAGATATGTGGAGCTCATTGAAGCCCAAATATTGGACATCTATGGAGAGATATATGTTATCAATATAGAAAAAAATTATAAGTTAGGTGTAGAGATATAAAATATGTTGGATTTATTCATAACATTAGTAAGGATAATGGAGGAGGAAGTTCATGTATAAAAAGTGAAGATATCCAAAATCAAATGGGAAGACCACACGAATGAATTAAATAACCTAATCAACTCATTTAGGCATAAATTAAAGTTTATTAAAAGAGTGTTTTCTAAGTTTACAAAAACTCAAAAAAATATTAATAAGGGTATAGAGGCAAA
Source organism: Torreya grandis (assembly GCA_037957365.1). Lineage (NCBI taxonomy): Eukaryota > Viridiplantae > Streptophyta > Pinopsida > Cupressales > Taxaceae > Torreya > Torreya grandis. The sequence continues at coordinate 1,020,741 of JARHVA010003939.1, read as the reverse complement.
TAATATAAGTATGAGGAGATTATGATGCACACAAATTACATAGAAAGATAAAATAAAATGCCAACAAGGGATTTGTGAAGCCAAAGCATTTAAGGACACAATGGATAAAAATATTTAGGAGTTGGACACATCATTTAAAGATTAATAAGATTGAACACATGATGAAGATGAGGATCTCATAAAGATCCACAAGAAACTCAAACAAGAGTTTGAATAAATTAAGGAAATTTATAACTTAGACTCAAAAAATCTAACTTTGTTGGATGAGTTGAAATAAAATGTCATATTAATGAATATATAAGTACAAGTAGTTGCACAATAATGGGAAGATTTTAGAAAAAATTGTGAGAACATTTCCAAAAATTACTAGTTGTAGAAGAAGGAGAATAAGATGGTGATGATGAAGAAAATGAAGAAACAAAGCAATGAAAGCTTGTTAGAGGATAGACAAATTATTAAGAATGGGAGAATATTTACCTCAAAAATGTATAAAATTATAAATATTTATTTAACCCTAAAATATAGATATGGGGAATTTAGGGTTAAAAGGGTAGAGATAGCCTAGGGCATAAGGATGGTAGACTGTCTCTAAATCAAACTAATTAATTGAGAAACTTAGATAAAACATATACTTAATTTATTATGCTAATATATTAAAGATAGAAAGCGTAACTATGATAAATATTGTGATGATAATGAAAACAAGATACTTAGTTGGTTTTGATGCTAATATAGATCTAGATTTAGAACAGATAGAAAGTGACTAGATCTAGATTATAGACCAGTCACCTAATTCTAGAATTATACCTCTATAGATTTGGAAACTTGCATCAACATGGGAAGGTTGCATCGATGCTACTATCTGAATTAGATATAGGTGTCTAGTATAGAATACCTATTGAAACTAAATGTGACCACCTGGATGCTTCTAATTTTTGTGGTACCTTCACTCTAGTGCATTTAAATCTAGGTTATAGAATATCGTTCCTTGTTAAATGATAAAACCCTAATTATTCATCTTCATATTGGTTATGGGAAAATGGATTAGTGGGAACATAGTGTCAATCTACCCCAAATACCTCTATGTCAATGAATGTTGCCTACATAGCCAATACGTGTCAAACTTATGTAATTCTCCCCTATGTGTTAGCTTGTGTGTGAATCATGCAACGTGTGATAAGAAAGTAAATAGTGACTTAGCTTGTAACTTATAAAATATGGCTCATGGAGTGTTCCTTCAATACTTCATACCTTTATATATGTTGTCTTTATGATTGATATGAAAATAGGAGAAAATAGAAATCTTTGCTCACTTGAGTGCTTGAATGAGTGATTTTTCTAAGTTGCCTTGGTCGTTTCTAGGTATGTGCTAGGTGTGGAATGAATTAGGATTGATATTATATTTATACCAATCCCCTTTGTATAATATCTCACATTAAATCACTTAGGTTGACCATAGGAATACATTTTATTTACTAATTGGATGACTTTATGGCACTGGAGACTTGTTTCAAAATAAGACACTTGCATCGACATATGTGTCTAACTAGGATGAAAGTGTCCATGCAATTGGAAAATAGGTGCAGGTATAGAACTTGTAGATATGGAAGATAAGTAGGTTTACAAAATTTTGGGTAAGATAAAAGGTTTGAGTCATCAAAATAACATTGGTCATACTAATAAATAAGTAATTATAAATAGAGAGATAGTGTATGCAATCCTTTTGGTAGTGCAAAAGCTCTAGAAGTTGAAGGTACATCCATGATATATATATTATAAGTGTAAAAGATTGAGGTGCTTTATAATTTATAAATAGTGACTACATTTATCCCCCCTTTGATCTATTAATGAAATTATTGGTTTAAAGGAGAAGAAATGCATACATGGGTGTGTATAACACACCTTGTCTTTGTTTGAGTCCAGCATGAGTGATTTACTGATGATTAACATACAACCAAGATCATGCTACACTATATAATTAGTGCATATAATCTAAAATTGAAAAAAATTAAATGATCAAAATTGAAAGATAACAAGGTTTAGGAATACACGTGTATCAATATAATAGCCTTGCCTTTTATCAATTTGATTTGAAATATGTATCATTATGAATCACCAAAATTGAGATTAGGACAAATATAAAATATTTAAATTGCATATATCTAAGGAGATAGAGAGACATTAGAGGAAACATGCCCCCAACCTTAGATAAAAGATGAGTTTCCACTCAATAGTTGAGATTAACTCAACCATTAAACTCAATCATACTTATAACCTAATGAAAATAAGTGAACCAAGTCAACTCACACTATAAAATTGGTGAGGTTAGATGATGTAATAAAGTCCAACCTATAAAATTTTCAGATTGAGTGATTTAATCACCTCATCGTAACTAAAAGTGAACCAACTAGTACAGTAGATTGGCTCAATATAGCCCATATATTTCAGACTTAGTGGGTGGTGAAAGTACCTAAAAGTGTTTGAAATCTAAAACTAATTTGATTTTACATTTTAGGTTCCATTTGCATAGTATATGCACCTTAGATATGTCTTATAATGAAACTATATATAATAATGGTACTAATGTATAGAATTCTACCACAAATGTGTATCTGAATCATATAACTATGAATTTGGCTAATTTAAAATTGTGTAAGTGTGGAGAACATGTTTCAAAACCATGTCCCCACTATAATCTAAATCTGAGAACTAGTGTAAGTGTCAATGTGGAGGACATGTTTCCAAAAAATGCCCCCATTATAATCTGGATTTAAGAATTGGTGTAAGTATAGAGAACATGTTTCCAAAACATGCCCCCACTGTCTATGAAGAAATCTAAAAACTGATATGAGTGTCAATGTAAAGGAGATGTTTCCAAAATGTGACCCCACTATAATTTGGGTATGATACATATTGAATAAGTGTGGAGAACATGTTTCCAAAACATGCCCCCCACTAAATCTAAAATTATGACAAATGTGGATAACATGCCCCCATTGTAATCTAAATTCATGAAGCAAATGTGTTATTCATGCTTCTATGGCATGCCCCCACTAATATGACCCCCTTTTGAGGTGAGTGGAAGTAGCAATAGATAGTTACCTTACCTCAAAAGGATAAGATAACCATGTAAATTATTAATGTATCATGTAGTATGTATATGGAACATGTCTAAGTAGATATATCATTGAAGCATGAATAATGTGATTACACCAAGTCCTAATATGCATGATGTAGATCATGGAAATGTATAGATAGTAACAATACAATCTTAACAAGAAATCAAGCACACACACACAAGAGCACTCAAAAATCAAATCAAGAGACAAACGTTCAAGAGACCGCAAACAAGGGGCATATTCAAATTTTTTACAATCAAATTGACATGACTTAGTCAAATGCCCACAAAGGAAAAAATGACATATTCAAATGTCAACATAAAAAAAATGAGATATTAAAATGTTAAAGAGGGAAATAAAAAAAATAATTTGGAGCTTAGTTTGTAAAAGTTTTATAGTTTGGACAAGAGCTTTCACCTCTTGGTCTTTTAGGTTGGATATTTGAGAAGTCACCAATGGAGGTGTACCCATAGGTTGGGTAGATATAGGCATTGGTATTGGTAATTGGGTTAAAGTATTAAGGTTTCCCATGTAATATGTGGTACTAGTAATTTTTGGAAATAAAGGTTGGAAGACATACCTCATGTCTCCACTAGATGTAGGTAGATTGATTGGTATGGAATTAGTTGTCGTACCTTCTAAGGAGTCACCATCACTAGATGAGGAAGCCTTAGCCTTATCATGCTTACTAATTTCATCTCTTGTAACATATAAAAATGCATATATTAATCCATTGTTATGATGGAGATGAATGATCAATGCTTCTTTATCTTTCATTTGAAAATGAGTTTTTTGATGTTTGTTTTCCATTACTTACAAATTAAAAGCAAACTGAAATCCTAGAAATAAGAAAAATATTGTATTCACATGAATCGGGTTCACCAAATGTTTAACACTAAAATATAGATATGGGGAATCTAGGGTTAAAGGGGTAGATATATCCTAGGGCACAAGGATGATATATTATCTCTAAAGTAGGCCAATTAATTGCAAAACTCAGATAAAATATATACTAAATTTATTATGTTGAGATGCTAAAGATATAAAGTAAAGCTATGATATATATTGTAATGATAATAAAAATAAGATAGTTGGTTATATTACTAATATAGATCTAGATCTGAAATAGGCATAAAGTAGATTGAATCTAAATTTTGGATTAGTCACTTGATTATGGAAATTGTACCTCTAAAATGATGGACACTTATGTGTGACCTGGGATGGTTGAGTTGATGCTACTATTTGACTTTGATATAGGTGTACAATATGGAATACCTACTAAAACTAGATGCAATAGGTTATGTGTCACCATTACACTTGTGCATTCAGATATGGGTTATGGATTGTTTTTCCTTGTCAAATGATAAAACCCTAGTTATTCATCTTCATATTAGCTATGAAAAAAATAGGTTGTGGGCACATAGTGTCAAGATGCCCCAAAGACCCCTCTATAGATGAACACTACCTACATAGCCAATATTTTGAAGAGGGCCTTATACTTATGTAGTTCTCCCCTTCATGTTGGTGTCAAGAATCTAGAACCACAAACAGCTCTGATACCACTTGTTAGGATCTAGGAAGCACAACTGATTACCATATACAAGCAACTAACCACAGAATTAAACCAGAAGCAATAAGTAACTAGAAACCAAAAACAACACAGAATTTGAGAGACAATACCCAATTGTATTAATACTCTTCTAGAAGGAAATACAACAAAGAAGATGACACAGTCTTCTTCCTCACACTCCTCTAGGGCTCCCACACCTCTAGGGCATAAACAGTAAATCTCTTCAAGAGCTCACTCTCTCAATTACGGTCCCAACAATCAACTCAAACACAGAGTTGTTTTTCACCTCCACCAGATAGTAACAATACTGCCAGTCCACCAATAAGTAACAATATTGCCAGTCCAACTGAGTACTCCACGTACTCCAAGTCTGAGTATTCACACATACTCCAAGTACACAATGTACTCCAAGTAGATCTCACCTGATCTTGTTACCTATTATGTTACTGACCTCCCTAATCTTGCACACCTGTAAATCAACCTGGTTCTGCACACCTGCAGATCAACCGACCTTACTTACCACATGTAGATCTCTACCTAATCTTGCACACCTGAAGACCAACCTAATCTTACATACCATGAAGAACCCTTGTCCTCCAAACCAACACCCCTATGGATCTTCTACCAGACCTTGCTCTCCCATAGATCTACCTGATCATACACACTTGGCACTATGGCACTATGAGGAGCTAAGCTTGCTCTCTCTATCTAGCACCCAGGGAATCCCTGCTTTGATCCCTCACACTTTACAATACAGCCCATGAGTCTATTATATTGATCTCATGCAAACAATAATTAGACATCCAATTATAATAATTAGATCCGCAGCTCCAAGACTGAAATTAGCCTTTAACATGCAAACAACCGATTTGTTAACAAACTATTCATGAACTAACAGTTCTGGAACCACACAGGCGACCGACGTCGGTCCCTGTCTGGCTGGAGATGACCGACGTCAACCGATCTTGACTGATGTTGGTTGCTCTTCTCACTGTATATGGCCGACATCGATTGATCAGACTGACATCGGTTTCTCTGCAACTCAACAACCTCCTGTTTGCATCCTAGTGAAGCTTTTAGCTCCACAACCTAACAATCTCCCACTTGGAGATAAATAGTTACACCTATACCTATACCTGTACATCATCTAATCTATTTACTAGCTTGTATCCCTCTTCAAGATTGATTTTGAAGACCAACCACCACACATCTTATGGTGCAACACCTATCATCCAAGTAACCTGCCATATCTGCATCTAAAAACCCATGTAGAGAAGTGCCTGACCCTACATAGCATGTCAACCTGCTGCTGGTCCCTCTCAGATACCTGAGAATCCACTGAACCGCTTTCCAGTGCTTCCTTCTTGGATTGGACACAAACCTGTTGACAACTCCCACTATTGGAGCAATATCAGGGAGTACACATGTACTCAACCTCATCATGTGATTGGGGACCTTGTTCGGTGAACTGTCCATCCATAGGTGCACTTGCCATACTGCATCCTGCACTACCTTCACACAAAAATACTGAGACAACATCAACCTATGATCTTCCCTGTCTCTAGGAATACTCATGCCAAAGAATTTTGTTGCTCCCAAATCCTTCATGGCACACCACTGAACTAACCTTACCCTTAGCTTAGCAAAACCTGTATGTTTGAACCTGCAACAAGCATACCATCCACATACAGTAATAAGATAATGTCGTGACCATCATCCAACCTGGTAAGACAAACACAATGGTTACAATGACATTGACTAAAGCCATGCTTTGTCATACACCCGTCAAATCTGTACCACTATCTTGCAGCCTACTCAAGACCATATACCCTAGCCTTCCATCTCACGTGTCCATTCTCTCTCTTCTTTAACTCCGTTGGAAACTCTACCAAATCTATCATTTGGTTCTCTTCCAAATAATTCATGCCACGCTCCCACTATTTCCTGGATCCTACCTGCTCTACTTTAAACTTCATAGTTCTTGACCATCAGTGAGCAACAAGTAGTGCACAGAAGGGGAATAACAAATTTGAGGCTTACTTACACTTTCAGTCCTCCACATGGGCATTTGAGACTCCTTGATAACTTGTTGTCTACCCAAAATCTATTCTGTCAATGACCGATGTTGGTCACCTCCCAGTCTGCACCCGATCGATGTCAATTCCCTGCGACTGACCTAACTGCCAACGTCGGTTCTCTGACAGATGCCGGTGTCTACCCAACTGACATTGGTGTCCACCCACTCGACATTACCAACTTTTCCTATCTACACATGATCGATGTCGGTACCTATCTGATCGACGTCGATTCCTCTTGACCGACGCCGGTAATCGTGTTTTCCTGTGAGTGATGACTTTTTACCCATGAGCTCTCTTTAGATCAAAACCCTATCCAAACTGCCCTGCTCAGAGTTATCCAGACCCTTTTGCTGATCTCTATCCATCATCTCCTCTATAAACACCAAGGCTTTCCAGTTCTTAAGTCTGTCAAACACATCTGACTTCCTCTTAAGAACATGCATCTCCTTCTTGCTCATGTGACCAAGCCTACAAAGCCACGTCTTTGCAACAAAAGAAGAATCAGTAATATAAATAGATAGATAAATGATACCGACTTTTTTACCACCTACTAATTTAAGTGTATCCACTGTGAGAGTTCCTATGCATCTCTCATCACCCAACTTTTCTGAAGAAATTAGCCGCATCTCCAGGACTGGGACCTGCATGACCTCCTTCAACACCCATGTGTTGGCCATCTATAATTTTAGCCACACTTCTGCTTTGCCAATACTTTGACAAGGCTCACCAACCCCTAAATAAATCTTTCCAAAGTCTCCATGGACCTTAACATGTAAAAATTCTCTATTTGGGGCTGCATGGAAAGAGGCAACAGATTCTATAAACCAAGATTCTACTTTATCCAAGGAACATATAGGAGCAACCCATGCAACAATACCTGCAACAACTGCTTCTTCATTCTTTTTATGCTGATCTGCTATCAACCAATAATTTTTATTTACCTGCTCTTTCTTTCCATAACACCGTAATTGACCATTCGTGCCTTTGAGTTCCTCCATTCTTAGTGTACTTTCTTCTGCCATTGCTTTACTCCCACTCAATCAGAAACCCCTGAGAGTGACCTGTAATCAAACACAAATCGGCTCCTTGCAACCTTAGCTCTGATACCACTTGATAGGAATCTAAACCCACAAACAACTCTGATACCACTTGTTAGGATCTAGGAAGCACAACTGATTACCATATACAAGCAACTAAACACGAAATTAAACCAGAAGCAATAAGTAACTAGAAATCAGAAACAACACAAAATATGAGAGACAATACCCAATTGTATTAATACTCTTCCAGAAGGAAATACAACAAAGAAGATGCCACAATCTTCTTTACATTCCTTTAGGGCTCCCAGACCTCTAGGGCATAAACAGTAATTCTCTTCAAGAGCTCACTCTCTCAATTACGGTCACAACAATCAACTCAAACATAGAGTTGTTGTTCACCTCCACCTGCCAGTAACAATACTGTCAGTCCACCAGTTAGTAACAATACTGTCGATCCACCAAGTACTCCACGTACTCCAAGTCTGAGTATACACACATACTCCAAGTACACAACCTACTCCAAGTAGATCTCACCTGATCTTGCTACCTGTTGTGTTGCTGACCTCCCTGATCTTGCACACCTGCAAATAAACTTGGTTTTGCACACCTGCAAACCTAGCACACACACACACACCTCGCACACACACTTGCAGATCAACCGACCTTACTTACCACATGTAGATCTCCTTCCTGATCTTGCACAACCTACAGACCAACCTGATCTTACATACCATGAAGAACCCTTGTCCTCCAAACTAGCACCCATGTGGATCTTCTACCAGACCTTGCTCTCCCGTAGATCTACCACCGACGTCAACCGATCCTGATCGATGTCAGTTGCTCTTCTCACTGTATATGGCTGACATCAGTTGATCAGACCGACGTCAATTTCTCTGCAGCGCAGCAACCTCTCAACAACCTCTTGTTTGCATCCTGGTGAAGCTTTTAGCTCCACAACCTAATAGTTGGCTTATGTGTGAATAATGTAATGTGTGATAAGTAAAACAATAACCTAGGTTGTAACTTGGAAAATGTGGCTCATGGAGTGCTCCTTCAATAATTTAGACTTATAGATATGTTGTCCCTATGTTTGATATGAAAATAAGAGAAAATAGGGAAGCTTTTCTCACTTGAGTGCTTGATTAAGTGATTTTGGTAAGTTGCCTTAGTATTTTACATGTCTGTGCTAGGTGTGGAATGAATGAAGATTGATCTTATATTTATACCATTTCCCTTTGGAGAATATATCACATTAAAGAACTTAGGTTGACCATAGGAATACATTTCATTTTCAAATTGGATGACTTTAGGGCACTAGACACTTGTGTCGAATTAGGACACTTGCATCAATGTATGTGTCTAACTAGGATGCAAGTGTCTTGGTAGTTGGAAAAAAGGTGTAGGTCCAGAACTTGTAGAGATGGAAGATAAGTAGGCTTAGAATATTCTGGGCAAGATAGAAGGTCTGAGTCATTAGAATAACATTGGGTGAACTAAGAGATATGCAATGAGGCATAAAGAGATAGTATTTGCCAAGTGTACAAGATTGAGGTGCTATATAATTCAAAATTAGTGTCTACAATATCTATGATTTTGGCTAAGAATGAAAAAAAAACAAGTCTAGTAGAGTATGCACTTGTTTATATGGAGAAGCATGCAAAGTTGTTGAGAAGGAATGTGCAGGAAGGGATGTGCATAAAAGTAGAATAAAAGGAAAGAAGATGTCATGAAAAAGGAAGGCTAATGTGCAACTCAAGTAGATAGGTGTTAAATAATAATAAAGACTATGTGCATGGATCATCATAATGAAATACTCTGAGGATACGTTGTATGATCCATGGGATCTTCTAGCTATTTTTAGAATATGCCCACCTAGATCCAACTATCAAGGGCAAGTTGGTGTGGAAAAACTTTAAATAGGACCCAAAACTCTCATTGGGAAAAGATATGAATTGGAGTGTATAAAGATTACACATTTTGGAGTGAGTCTACAAAGCATTTTTTAAGTTTGTATGTAGTTATATTTGTGCATAAGTATCTTCAAGTGAAGAACAAATGTATATGATTGTAGTTAATGCATATGAAATGTTTGTGAGTGAACGAGAATGAAATATGTTAAAGCATCTAATGTTCTTATGTGTTTCTTGATTTAGTAAGCTTACTTGTTTAATGTTTACCAATGCTTGATATTAGTTTAGATTGGGTGTGTGTAAATTTGTTTTGTTCATATTTGATTTCTATAATCTTCTTAATGATGGGTTCTTAATGTCTCTTAATGATGGTTTAGGTGATATGCAAATACATTAGATTCATTACATGTTGTAGTTGATTGGGGTTTGGTTAAAGCAAATTTATCCTAAAATATCATAAAAAAGACCATAGGGGATTAGGCTCTGCATTCATTGGAATTGATGTTGAGCATTCATTATACTCGGTGTGTTATTTTCAAAATGTACAAGTCTTCTAGGTGTTTGATAATAATTAAGGAGAACACAAGTCCTATAATACATCCCCCATAGTTTCCATGTCTTATATACGTGAATGCCTTCCCTGAGCTAGGGTTTTGAATAAGGAGATTGGTTTCCTAGAGTTTTAAGAACAATTTTAGAAAAGAGATCAAGGTTTTTGGAGCCTTAGAGTTGGTGAATAAGATTTTAAAATTAGTTTTTCATGTTTGCACTTTTACTAAAAACACATTGACTAGTTTACCATAAATTTAGAGTGTAAAGTTTGGGTTCTCACTATCAAACTTTAAAAACTCTGATTTTACTACATATTTTTGACAATTGTTTCCAAATCTTCATAAAATCATATTTTGTTCTAAACCCCCTCTTATCATTTATTACTCTAGGAAATCATTTATGCAATTAAGTCAGATTTAACTATTTTAAATCTGATTAGGCTTGTTTGCAATGCTTTATAGGTAGATGAATGACTTTTTGATACTACAATACACACTTTTATGGAGTTGTTTATGTGTAGATACCTAATTTAGTACAAGTTAGTTATTAGTTATAGAACTTCATTGTTTAAGGTACTTGTGTATTTGTCAATTATCAGTTCATGTTAGGTTATTATTCGTGTGTTTTCCCCATGTTTATAGATGTTTCATTATCTTTTTCTTGATCATTTATCTTTTTCCTCTTTCCCTCTCCTCCCTTCCCTATTTGTTGTGGTTTTTGGGCTTCATCCTAAATTTGTACATGGTATGGTTATGAGGCGAGCCCTTGTGGCCCTTGTTTGGTTATCTCATTCCTTGTGTCTATGATTTGTTAGTCTTTCCCACTCATTATAAGTTGCTTGTGTGTAAATAAGCTTCTCACTTGAATTCAAAAATTATATAAATACACAAGTGCATTAATGTGTACATGACATGATTTGGACAAGGGATATCCATGCATTAAATTGAAGGAACTTATTGTGAAAGTGCAAGAGCAGTTATTTCAAGCATTTGGAGTAGAATTCAAGTAAATCTGAAGCAATTATTTCTTTTCCATTCATTCATTCTAGTATGAAAAGTCATATAGGACTAGGACCTGCATTCACTGGAGTACTTGTTGAACATACATCATACTTGGAGTGTTGATTATTGAATTTATTCAAACATCTTAGGGGCCTGGTTAGAATTGAGGGATAGCAAAGGTCCACAAATACATCCTACATTTTTTTTTGGTTTGTGATGATCTGCTAGGGTTAGAAGGAGATCAATTTTTTAAGAATCTATACAATTTTTTAGAAAACTAAGTGATGTTTTTAGAGCCTTGAAGTTGATGAACAAGAATGTGAAATAAAATTTATATGTATCTATAGTTTGCCAAAAATGACTCTACATTTTCAAAAATGATCTTACTCTTTTGGAAACATTAGTACAATTCTAAGGAGGTTCTTTGTTTGCCTCTAAATTGTTGGGTTTTATTTGCCTCATTGTATAGACTTGCCTTGTGTTGTCTTTTTTTTAGGATTGTCTTTGGATCTATGAAAAAACAAATATTCTTCTTAAACCCTTGTTATCATTTATTACTATATCAAGAATATTATTTTGTAGAAATTAAGTCCAATTTGGTATGTAATTGTTTAAATAAAATTATTATTAAATTAGTGCTTTTGCCTTGATCAAAGAATCAACTTTGAGAGACAATAGGGGGTCTAGTCCCCAGGGTACTCAAACTATTTCGAAATAGACCAATAATTACTAAATACCTCACAAAGGACTTCCACCATACAAGGAAACAACTATGAACAAAGATTAACAAATAGAGAATATAATAGTTAAGCAAAAGAAGAAACCTAAAGATGCTAGAAAATATAACACCAATCTTATACCTTTAAGAGAGAGGAACCTCTTACGACCATAACAGACTAACCTCAAAAGCACCTTTGAACCCATCCTCAAGCACTCAACCTCCATAAGTCACCTTTTGTGTTTATTCATGGACCCCAAATTAGATGTGTAAATGTTATTAAGCCTAGTTTGCATGTTTATTATGCATTGAAGTGGATGTAAAACATTCCGTAATATTTTGTGGAACAAAATTGGAGAGTCTAATGTCCCGCACACATGGAAAAGAAAAGCCCGCATTGAGCATGCTCGAGGGTCCTGAGGTCCCTTTGTACAAACTTCCCAACGGAGCTCACCGCTGCCCAGATGCACTCTAGGGACACTGAGCTCTGACAATGTTTTTAAATTTTTTTGTACTTCTCAATCTTATCAACCAAAGAAATTAAGCCACGTCTTGTTAAATACGTGAACCATATGCCGAGCTTAACTTTTGGACTTCAATCGTATGTGCGAAAACGACGGTAAAACGCTGTATGCGGTGGCAAGAGATGCAGGGCCTGCCTTCGAAAAATTTCATCATGTGCAGAGGACTTAAGTTAACGTGCTTTTGACTTTGTTTTGTTTGTGGCAAGGAGGAAATTATAGGTGAAAGAGCGGGTGCAGGTTTTTATTAAGTAAAAGTAATTGAATTTCAACGTTCATGAATCATGACTTTGAACGCCAATTTCTGAATTTAACAAATCCAAATGGTAAGGGCCTCAAATTTAGGGACAGAAATTCACGTCCATAACACGTATCGCATCAACGTTGCAAATTAGGTCCTGTATACAGGGAGCGGATCTTCGCCGTCAGGTTTGAAAACTTTTGACGGACGACTGAGCGAGTTACCGAGTCAAACAAATGGGACGGCTCATATTAAATAAATACCTCGCTCCTTCAATTTAGCGAAATAAGATTAAGTTAGCAGGGAGAATTAGGTGGAAGGTGGGAAAGGGAATGGGAATGGGAATGGTCCGGATGCCGTGTTGACTGGGGAGGCAGAGTCTTCAGTCTTCACCTCTTAAGTTTTTCTACATGCTCCTCAGAAAAAGAAGCAGCAAGCGCATGGATTTGGCCTGCGAAGGTGCGCACGAAGGGGTCTGCTGAGATAATAAGGTACATTTCTGAACCCTCACATCTGGGTGATAATAATCATTCATCATTCATCTGCTGGTGGTGAGAAAAGCCGTGGAAAATTGCAGGGGAGGAGGGGAGACTGATGTAGGGAATAATTGAATCGGCCTTATATCTGAAGCCACTGTAGCCTGTTGATATCGTCCTGTAAAAAGCTAAACAAAGCCAAGCCAAGCCATGGGCAACATAGGCGTGCTGAGTTTGGTGTTATTTGAGGCATTTCTGGTGTGGTCAATTCCGTGCCACTGCGCCACCCCCAAACCAGAGTTTCCAGAAGATAACATTAAATGCCTCGCTGACACTAAAAAAGAATTGAAAGACCCAAACCAATCCCTCTTCACGTGGCGGTTTGGGAACAGCAGCACAGGCTTCATCTGCAACTTTGTGGGAATTCAGTGCTGGCACAACGACGACGGCAAAGTGTTGAGCATCAAGCTCCCTGGAATGACTCTGGAAGGAGGATTCCCCAGCGGCTTGAAGTACTGCGGTAGCATGACTTACTTGGATCTCTCTGGTAACAGTCTTTCAGGGCAAATCCCAAAGGATCTTTGCAAATGGCTTCCCTTTCTTGTGCAATTAGATCTTTCTAACAACCAGTTTACAGGACCTATTCCCACCCAGCTCGCTAATTGCACCTATCTTAATCTCCTTCATCTCAATGGCAACCAACTTAGTGGCCCGATCCCATGGGAATTAACACGGCTCGAGCGCCTTAGTGACTTCAATTTTGCAGATAATCTGCTTACAGGGCAAATACCTGCTAAGTGGGCCGGTAATAACACCGACCTTTTTCAGAATAACCCTGGACTTTGCGGGAAACCCATCAACAAGGGATGCTTCCAAAACAAGTCTTCTAATATGGGCGTTGTTATTGGGGGAGCAGCTGCGGGAGTATTGGTTGTTTGCTTACTTGGTTTCGCCCTCTGGTGGTATTTTATCAGACTAACCCCGGAGAAATTGGCTGCACTCAAGGACGAGAACAAGTGGGCAAAGAGGATTAAGGGTCCCAAGTCCATCCAGCTCCACATGTTTGAGAAGCCTATTGTCAAAATCAGGTTGGCAGATCTGATGACTGCCACAAATGATTTCAGCCCAGAGAACATCATTGGTGCAGGCAGGACAGGGACTGTGTACAAGGCTACTCTAGCTGATGGATCTGTGTTGGCAATAAAAAGGCTCAAACCCTCTGCCCAGACCGATAAGCAATTCAAGTCAGAAATGAATACTTTGGCCCACTTGAGGCACAGGAATCTCGTTCCTCTTCTAGGCTACTGCATTGCTGGACAAGAGAAGCTGTTGGTGTACAAACACATGCCCAATGGGAACTTGTGGGAGTGCTTGCACAACGAGTACAGCTTGGACTGGACCACCAGGCTCAAAATTGGAATTGGTGCAGCTAGAGGACTAGCATGGCTTCATCACAGTTGCAACCCTCGTGTTATACACCGCAATATAAGTTCAAACAGCATCCTTCTTGATGAAGAGTATGAACCGAGAATAACAGATTTTGGATTGGCAAGGCTTATGAATCCAGTAGATACTCATCTTAGCACTTTTATCAATGGGGATTTTGGTGATTTGGGGTATGTAGCCCCTGAATACATGCGCACTTTGGTTGCTACTTTGAAAGGAGACGTTTTCAGCTTTGGAGTGGTTCTTCTGGAGCTAGTTACAGGGCAGAAGCCTATAGATGTTGAAACTGGAGAGGATGGCTTCAAGGGTAATCTAGTGGATTGGATTACTCAGCTTTCAAATAATGGCCATGTCAAAGAAGCTATTGACAAATCTCTGGTTGGTGATGGACATGATGACGAGCTTTTGCAATTCCTGAGGGTGGCCTGTGCTTGTGTGCTGTCTGGGCCTAAGGAACGGCCTTCAATGTACGAGGTCTATCAATTGCTTAGAGCTATTGGTGAGAAATACAATTTTTCAGATCAGAATGACGAGATTCCATTGGCATCAGGAACAGCTGATGCTGACTATTCAGACGAGCTTATAGTGGCAAGGGATACTATATGAAGAATTTCATATCCAATCAACAGTATCTATTGGAAAGTATCTGCTAGTAGTGATTAAAAAGAGGAGAAACAGGGGAAATCCCTCTCATAGTACATAACGTACAGAACAAGCTATGGCTTTCGATGTACCTTTCTTATTCCTACAGGTAGCCACCTATATTTATTTTGTTTTAGTCAATTAGTTCTACATGTAAAACACCTCCTACAGGGTTAGAGATTTTAAAGATTATCTTGTATCATGAATTCTGTTTTCGGCAATGTTATCCACTAGAGGTTGAACCTATTATCTTATATGTATTTTACTATTTATTATTGAGTGTTGTTGACATCTTATGGTCTATGGATTTTATTGAACCTACTAATGGAAGGCCATTGCAGATGGTGTTGTGTAAGCTTGCATTATACCATAATTACTGTTTTAACTACAATTTTTTGCAAGCTACTTTAATCTTTTTCTTTTATTCTTTTTGGTGGGGCTAAGGATTGCGAGATGGTCCACGGCAATCAGGTAAGATTTAAAGGTCATTTTAAATGTTCGGTTTTATTGCTCGTATCAGAATGACATGAATACTATTAGTCTTTTGTAATAAATTTGCCACTTTCTCGTCTGAGGATTGGGGGGTTATCCATATCATCCTAGGTAAGATTCAAAGAATGTCTTTAGTGTTGCGATTGATTTCTTGCATTAGAATGAAGCAATTAGTCTTTTGTAATAAATCTGACACTCTGTGGGGTTTTTTTACATTGTTTTTTCTTGCTTGTTATTGCCTCACTGCGCGCCGTGGATGCATATTAAATGCAAAACAATTGCAGGAATTAAAACTACATATAAATAATTTCTCCCCTTTATTCTTTTCCAATCAGTGTACCATTTTTGTTGCATTTGCCAGTGTCAACTGGCATTACCACATATGTAATAAGGCCTAAACAATCTAAAATATAAGCATGCAAGTTAGATATCTGAGCTAGTAATTTACTTTGCTCCGTTGGGATGGAGTTTGACATAAAAGGCATGCTATGTATTTGTAAGCTTCAGTTAAATACATAGCCAACATGTGCACACACATGTTAACACTAGAGTAAATTTTGATTACTGAACACCGCTGCTGCCACTGAGTCGCATCATCGCCTGGTTTTATGTTGTAGCCAGTTCCTTGTTCACTACATTTATCTTTCTAAATTAATCAAATGTTTTTTTATTGTGTCAGGAAAATATGGCCTTCAACAGCCTGATGGTAGTAACTGCTGAAATATAAGTTTTTATTCATCTGAAATATGATAGTCTTGTATTATTATTTTGAATAGATAAGTTTATAGTGATATGGGTCGTACATCAGCAGTTTAGAGGGTAATCTGGTAGAGACCATTTGAAGCTTTGGTCATGATTAAGGACATCACCTCTTCCGAAAGTCTCCAATGGAAGTTCAATTTGCTAGCAGGTTACGCTGCTGGAGTAATGAGTTCATGGGGCATTGTTTGTAGAATTTCGGTAATATGTTATACTTATCGGCTGTTTCTGAATTTTATATGTCTGGTTTCTTCAACTTGCATCATATTCATTGACAAAAGATGCCCGTTTGAGTAATTGTGTAGCTCACAGTTATGATGTTATTAGATTTGTTTTTGTGACTAACATCATAACTGTGTCATTTGAAGTACAAAAGGTCAAATATGTTCTCTTTACATTATACATGTTTGAGCTTTACCATGGATCTGCATTGCGTTAAGACAATTATAGATGCCATGAGTGGAGCTTAATCAACTGGATGAGCTGACTGCTTATTCTTCGACATAAGCCAGTGAATACATTTAATAAGTCTGATTCAGTTGTCATAAAAGGGTCGAGTACTTGGACATTCAAACGAAAAGCAACTACAAAGCTTGACTTTCTGGAATAATGGAGCAGTTAAGAGGATTTTTGAAATTTTAAACTGTTTCTAAAACTGAAGCATAAGCCTTAATAATGCTCTTGACAGTAGATTATTTTGCTTTCCTCGTCAAATTTCATCTCAAAAAAATTTAATGCAGGTGGAAACTGGATTTTGGTAATGCTTTAAGCCAAAGAAAATGCACTCTGGTGGGAGGAGTTTGGTCGTATAGTACATCTTATTGTTCAGCAGTATTGAATGTTTGTGCATGCATAAAAATATGCCCATCTCAAATTAAGCATTATAGAACATGTAAAAATACAGAAAACAATGCCTAATTAGTTGTACAATCAAACATAGAGGGAGCTGTTCTTAAATAGCTTTTTAAAATGATGTCGCTCCAATGATCCAAATTGTTAAATCATTTTTGAACTTCTCCTCTGGACCTAACATTGTGTGTACAAATCTGCAACATATCTAACCCGTTGCCGATTGAGTCTATATTTACAATGGAACAATGCTAGGGCTATATAGACAGTCCTGACTATGGCCTGTAACCTGCAAAAGCGAATCTCCAAATCTATTTGTTTGCTTCCAATATGTTGCCTTCTGACCTGAACTCATGCGCTTTGACTTCTAACTCTCCAAAATGAGCGAATCTTGCAAGACTGAAATTTGGAAGGGTTTGGATTTTGGGGGTGTGCATAGATAGGATTACTGTTTGCCCTTTTAATTTGTCAAACCCCTCAAAGTGTTCACATAATTGTGGAGTAACAATGCAAAATAAATGACCATGCCAAGCATGTATTATATATCTGCTAGTTAGATCTATGCTAGATGATAAAAGAACTAAATTACTCGTCTTTTTATAGATGAAAAAAAACAAAATCTGGTGAAATAGGCGTTTATGACTGACATCTAACGACTAGAATTAAGGTAGACAGAAAACACTGTTGGACCAAATTTTAAAGGCGTCTAGGGCACTGTGCAAGGACCAAACAAACAATCTTGGTCACGAATTATGGATGGGGGGTTTGCACATGTGCAAACGAAGGAGGCTTCAAGATTTGGAAGGTGCCATAGAAGTTCAATTATGTCAAATTTAGACCATGCACCCATACATAAATAAATGTAAATAAAACATACAAGATAATATGAATTAAATGCTAAGGGGTCATTTTTGAGAGTCTACATTTTGTGCCACTTTGAAGTGTGAGCGTAGTCACAAAGTAGGTGTGGTCACACACTTTAAGTTATAGCATATGAATATGATATAAATGTTGATAAGAATCTTAGTTTTTGGGTACTATGATGTCGAATCTCATAACATTTAAAATCACACTTACCTTCTATGCAAAAACATGGACGAGTGGAAAAAATAAATGTTAAGTGCAAAGTTAGTTGTTAGCGAGAAAACTCTTTTGTCCTTGGTATGCAATGGAAGTTGCATAGGTTTGTCATAGCGTTGAAAGAGGTATAAGATGGAGTGGAGTGGAAACCTTGTGTTATCTATTTTGATGAAAATTGGTTTAGGATGAAGACACTATAATAATCATTAATAATAGGGTTTCTTAAGACAAATATAATCTAAATACATCAATATAGCAACAAAAATAGATTTGAAATGTATAAAACATTGGTTTAAATATGTTTGGAATTGACAAGGATGGTTCTTAGAGAAATATTGGAATTTTGGCTTATGTGTGTTGTTGGAGGCTCAAAACAGGTGGAAACATGGCTTGAAGCTAATCCAAAGCAAAGCCATGAAATTTGTGCATGCCAAAGAAGTGCAAAAAAAACCCAATATCGAACTGCGCGATTTTGGGTATGATTAGAATTGTTGGGTCGACCTTGGTAGGTTAAGATTTGATTTTGGGCATTGAGTTCAATACTATCAAATGCTATCAGATTCCCCTGAAATTTTGCATGCACCTTTGTCTTGCCTTGTTAATAAAAAACTTATTTTGAATTGTCAAATTGAGTTGTGGATATTCTATAATTGCTTCTCCTTTCTCTAAACCATAATCCACTCCAAGAGACCTTATAAGAACATAAAAATGGATTTAATTATGAAGGACTTGCTTTAGTCAGAGCCTTGTTCTTAGACAATTTGGAATTCAACATTCGTGCAGTCCGGCAACCGAACAAATGTAATAGGAAGATTCCAACCTATATTCCTATGTATGAGGTGCAAGAAACTAGTAGATTTGACGTACCCATTTACTAATCCTTCGACTTTTGGAAAATGGGTGCATACAATTCAATAGATGGCAATAGTAATAAAAAACATAGTGCAATAGCTCACATGAGCTTCCCTTAGAGTTCCTCCTTATAAAATGCATTAACATGCTTGTGTATATATAGACTTCTTGAATTCAAATTAACACCTTATTGATGTGCACATTGATAATCAAGAAGGCGGGAAAGCCAACAAACAAGGCATAAGAGGCCAACAAAAATAGGAATAGGGATTAGGGGACCCACACAAGGCACATAACCAAGATTGAATGGCTTGACCCTGGTCAAGCTAACCATGAAACTCTATATGATGTTTTGGACATTCCATGAGCATCGGGGTTTGTACCAAGACAAACAAATATTCGATCTATAGGTTTTCAAGCATTCCAGATTGAATGGTGGTATTATCATTGATCCAAATTGCAACGAAAGTTAAGTTTTAAGGACAACACAAAGTAATTAGAGACAATAAGGGGTGCAACACAAGGGAAAACACCCCAATGAGAGCCCAATCTGAACCAATGATCCATACACATAAAAAACACACAAATACCAACAAATAACTAGTCATGTACCAAAATTAGGTGTCTATATTGTCAAGCAACAGGGCCTCGCATCCAAAAATATCATTAATTAAAATGAGTCACATACGGTTTCGTCCCCGACATGTAGTAGAATTCCCTTGAGTATGTTATATTGTCAAAGAAAACATGGTTCTGAAAATGTGTTGTGACTTGCCTCTTTGTCCCCAATATTTAAGGGAATTCCCTTGGGTTACTCATATCATTGAAAAAAACATGACCGTAAAAAAGTAGTGAGTAGCATATGCCCCCTTTTGAGTTTTGGGATGAACATATTAAATTGATAACTCAAAAGAAAATAGATGTATTATTGAAACATAACAACCATATTATCAAATTGCATAGCATGTAAATATATAATAGCATTTGAGCAGCACATAAATTTTTTTGTTGGCCCCATGTTGTCTCAAGATATATGGAAAATAGACTCATTGTAACATAGACTACGTTGATAAACTTAGGATTATCTCATTTATATTTTTATTTATTTGTTAATTCAAAATTTATTTTATTAGGTAGTTAATAATTAATTATATAATTTTAATTCCCCCATTTTCATTTAATTATAGGTTCACAATAATTTATTTTAGGCCCTATGTTTTAACTAATGGCATTATAGCACATTCATTGTTTGCATCCTTTATAAACAAAAGAAACTAAGTCTACAATCTACATTTCCTATCCTCTTCCTAATATTGGATCATGGAGTGAGATCATAAACATCTTATTTGATTATAAAAAAATACATACATAGTTTTATCTGGAAGTTGCTCTCTCAAATTGTTATGGATTGTGTAAGCACTAAATATCTACTGGAATCAATTATAGCAAGTAGATCATTGAATTTGTCTAGAGTCATAGTGCCCAAAGATATAACAATGTGGAGCAAGTATATAGTGTATTAATTAGGTATTATGGCAATCATGTAGCATGTAAATTGTGTTAGAAATAAAATCATTGTATCATAACATTCCCATGTCATGAGAATCATGTTAGGGACATCATCACATTGAGCATTGTATCATAACAAACTTGTAGCATGGAAACCATGTTAGAGGTAGTAATTATGGAAGTAATGTATCATGTTTACGATGTGAATATTATATAGAAATTATGTTTTTATAGAAATTGTGCATCATAGATAATGCCAACAATATAAAATACATTGAGTGTGGAAATCCCATATCATAGATAACATGTTAGTAAAAACATCATTGAAACTTGGTACATAAGATAAAGGAAGGTGATCTATAAACTCTCAAGTACTAACTTGTTGGAATTCATAGAATCATAATTTGTTGTTCTACTTTGAATTAAATTTAACATGACATTTAAATTTGTTCAAAGGACTTAAAATTAATGTAATATGTTGTTGGAAGATATAATAATAATAATAATAATAATAATAATAATAATAATAATAATAATAATAATAGTTCATAATTAAAACATGAATGCAAGAAACATGAACAAAACATAAAATCATGGAGACAAAGACATCAAAATCCCATAAAACTAGTGTTGGTAGTAAACATGGTTATAAATTGTAGTGTAATTGGTGGACACGTGTGTGATTCACACTATTTTGTCTTTTGTATCCCTTTTTGTATGTATTCGACACTTGAAAGAATGTCAAGAGTCTTAAGAATGCGAAATCTTTCTTTTATTTGTAGTGAAAGGCTATAATATGAAATGGCGCCACCTTGTAATATATATATATATATATATATATATATATATATATATATATATATCCGAAAAAACCATTACATAACTTTATATTATTTTATATCACATTGTGCTTAATTGTATTTTAAAAGAGTTCCAATGTGATATAAAATAATATATGGTTATGTAATGGTTTTTTCGGATATATATATATATATATATATATATAGCTCAATTGTATTTTAAAAGAGTTCTGATGTGATATAAAATAATATAGAGTTATGTAATAGTTTTTTCGGATATATTGCTCAATTGTATTTTAAAAGAGTTCTGATGTGATATAAAATAATATATTGAGTTATGTAATAGTTTTTTCGGATATATTGCTTAATTGTATTTTAAAAGAGTTCCGATGTGATATAAAATAATATAGAGTTATGTAATAGTATTTTCGGAACTCTTTTAAAATACAATTGAGCGCCGTATTATATATATATATATATATATATATATATATATATATATATATATATATATATATATATATATATATATACGACGCTCAATTGTATTTTAAAAGAGTTCTGATGTGATATAAATTAATATAGAGTTATGTGGTTTTTTCAGAATGTCTTTTATCGTTGTTCTGTGCGTAGTGAATACTTTGTTTATGTAAATTTGTTTAATCATGTAGAATAATATTGTACGTTTTGTATCTATTAATATTGTGTTCTATTGCATAAATACACTATCTTCAACTAAAGAATATTTTTGTTTAGTTTGCAACTATGTTTGCATTATAATTATGTTCACACTTCACACAATTATCTTTGTATTTGCATGTTTTGATGGGTTTTATAAGAACCTATGTTAACAATGGTGCAGTGAATGTGAAAGATTAAAATATGTTGCGATGACTACCGGGATAGAGAGATTTAGAGAGATGGCTAGATGAAATAATCCATAACTTTGTAGAAGAAGCAAAGAGGATAGGATGCATTGCGATAAAATTTATTTAGGAGCATATACACAGTGAATTCTATTAAATCTTTTGGTGTGAGTTTCCTAGATTACTAGTTGTGTAGTTATTAAGATTGGAATACTATTGCTTTAAGCCAAGAGAGAAGGGGTCATAAATTGGATAGAGGAGAAATTAAAAACCATGAGAAATCTGGAGATTGACTAGACCCATGTGATAGATCATTAGACAAAATCTACTATTGATAGATATATTTCAAAATTTGATTTACAAGGATATCTAGCTTTTGAAGTTGTGTAAAACCTATTCGTGAGAGGCATTTAAATAAATTTTCTCTAGTCACTACCTATTCTTATCAAGATGTTGGTTGTTGAAAAGGCCATGGTGCCTACCTTGCTAACATGGAGTAGTTGCTTCGAGAGCTATGATGGTGTGGTGATGTAGGAGTGAATTGATAGGACCTAAGTTCCCCAAAGCTCTGACACAACTTGTCAGAATTAAGATCACACATGATTACCAATGTATAAGCAACTTAAGATTGCGGAAATAACCAGAAGAACAAATAACTATCAATGAGAAAACACACAGAATATGAGAGGCAACACACAATTGTATTCAACTCATTACAAAGGAAATTACAATAAAGAGATCACACTCTTCTTCCACCTCTGTGAGGCTTCCTCCTCAAGGGCTTCAAGTAATCTTCCCACCTGAGTAATCTTCTCTCATAGGTCACAACTAACAACTAACACAAGCTGTTGTTCACCTCATTGTACGTCTAGTACAACCGAGTACTAACCGGTACTCCAAGTAGATCTCACCATGATCCTGCTCCTGATGTATTGCTGTCACCTTGATCTTGCTCCCCGCCGATCATGTTCTGACCCTCGCATACACACATCCTTGCAGACCCACCTGATCTTACTTATCACATGTAGATCTCCACCATGATCCTGCAACACCCTGCATATCAAAGCTGATCTTACATACATTGGGAATCCTACTTGATTCCACCATGGGAAGAACTCTCCAAGCTCCACACTTGGGTTCTACAAGTTCAACACTTAACAATACAACCTATGAGTCTATTATATAGATCTCATGCATACACTAATTTAGACAAGTGGCTCAAAGACTCGAACTGGTCTTTATCATGCAAACTATGCGTTCACTTAACTGACTGTTCGTCAACAGCAGTTCTGACCGCCATAGGGGACCGACATCGGTCTTTGCCTGACTGGAGGTGATCGACATCGGCTGATCTCCTGCCGATGCCGGTTTCCCTTGCATTGTCCCCTGACCGACGTCGGTTTTGGCTTGCCGATGCCGGTGACTGTCAAGCTCTGAAAACCTCCCTATTTGCCTTAGGTGAAGCTTTTAGCTCCACACCTTAACAATCTCCCACTTAGAGATAAACGGCTGCACCTGTACCCATACCAGTACTCTGTCTAATATGCATCCTAGCTTGTATTCCTCTTCAAGCTCCCACTTGAAGACAACCCACCACACTCTTTGTGGTGTTAATCCTATGCCTGAATTTCTTCATCCTCAGCTTACCTTCTTCTGCCATTGCTATACTCCCACTCAATCAGAAACCCCGTGAATGACCTGTAATCAACAAACCACTAACCAGATCTGGGCCATCTGTTAGTCAAACTCGCTCTGAGAACATCCAACCTCGCTCTGATACCATTTGATAGGACCTAAGTTCCCCAAAGCTCTGACACAACTTGTCAAAATTAAGAGCACACATGATTACCAATGTATAAGCAACTTAAGATTGCGAAAATAACCAGAAGAACAAATAACTATCAATGAGAAAACACACAGAATATGAGAGGCAACACACAATTGTATTCAACTCATTACAAAGGAAATTACAATAAAGAGATCACACTCTTCTTCCACCTCTGTGAGGCTTCCTCCTCAAGGGCTCCAAGTAATCTTCCCACCTGAGTAATCTTCTCTCATAAGTCACAACTAACAACTAACACAAGTTGTTGTTCACCTCATTGTACGTCCAGTACAACCGAGTACTAACCGGTACTCCAAGTAGATCTCACCATGATCCTGCTCCTGATGTATTGTTATCACCTTGATCTTGCTCCCCGTCGATCCTGTTCTGACCCTCGCATACACACATCCCTGCAGACCCACCTGATCTTACTTATCACATGTAGATCTCCACCATGATCCTGCAACACCCTGCATATCAAAGCTGATCTTACATACATGGGGAATCCTACTTGATTCCACCATGGGAAGAACTCTCCAAGCTCCACACTTGGGTTTTACAAGTTCAACACTTAACAATACAGCCCATGAGTCTACTATATAGATCTCATGCATACACTAATTTAGACAAGTGGCTCAAAGACTCGAACTGGTTTTTATCATGCAAACTACGTGTTCACTTAACTGACTGTTTGTCAACAACAGTTCTAATCGCCACAGGCGACTGACGTCGGTCCCTGCCTAACTGGAGGTGACCGATGCCGGCCGATCTCCTGCCGATGCCAGTTTCCCTTGCACTGTCCCCTGACCGACGTAGGTTTTGGCCTGCCGACGCCGGCGACTGTCAAGCTCTGAAAACTTTCCTGTTTGCCTTAGGTGAAGCTTTTAGCTCCACACCCTAACAATATGATGAAGAGCTGAGTAGAGAAACTTGAACCTAAACTCAAAATATAGAGGACACATAGAAGCAAAGTGAGAAAACAATTATGGGATAAGAAAGAGAGTTATGACAACAAATAAGGTGGAATAAACATAATAACTGAAATATAACCACGCATAGGAGTAGGAGTGGAATATAGGATGTAGAAGAGAGGGGAACCTAGAGAGTGCCTACATAATTTACAAAATATATAGGACTTAGAGATTATATAAAGTGATAAATGAAAGGGATCAAGAGAGTAGAGGACAAAGATTAAGATATAGAGGATATGGAGAAGAGTGAGAAAAAATAGAAAAGTAGAGTAGCAACATATTAGTTAGAGGATAGTGGTAGATCGTAGTTACAACGGAAGATATTGTTTAAACCACAAAAAGAACATTCTTTAGAGGAAGTTATGCTAAATTTCATGATTATTGTAGGTTCAAGGTCATAGAAAAAATAAGTTGAAGATACAAATCATTCATTTCTTGAATACACATCCCTAAGCCAATTTTATCATTAGAAAGGAGAGAACAAAGAGCAAAGGTTGGGACAGGAGGATAATTGGTTTGATTCCTTTACAAATAAATTTGGCAAATGTAGCATAAAGACTCAAAAAACAATAGACAAAAATAAGTTAGAAGAAGCTAGGTTTTATCTTGTAGCAAGTTTTAAGACACCAGTAAAGACTAGTTTGTAGAAGCTAGTAGTAAAAGTTACAAGTGCACCAAACATGTCTTTGAATGTATGATTGTTCATTGCTTTGTTATTTTATGATGGATCTTCTGACCTTGAGTAGTATTTGTTAACCCATGACATGAAATGGCAGGTTAAAGGAGTGACCACTGATGATGTGAAAAACTATGAACTCATAGGGGCCTTAACAGGTTGAGCTTTGAAATTCATAAACAAAAGAGATGTTAATTCCTTAAGAATTCAACAGGTCAAGGAATAATTAATTATAGAATTTAAAATGAATAAGTGAATCAACAAGACCATTCAAGGTCTTAAAAAGACTTGAAGAAGAAGTGGAAAATCAATATGGGATTATGATCACAAATTCTAAAATAGAATGAACAAAGCTGACTTCATTTTGAAAGATAAAGATAAGGTTACCTAGTTTGTGGAGGGACTGTGATCAAAGATTAGGTTTTCCATTGTAAAATCATAGTTCATTACTAAGGTTGATGCATGAGCAACTACACTTTGGGTAGAACAAATTACGGATTATGGAGATGTTCCATTGACTAATGCTAAAATTGAGACAAAAATAGATGGTTTTGTAAGAAGAATGGATGAGCTTCATGACATTAACAAACCCAAGTTGGGACTGTGGTGTATGGAGTGTAGCAAATAAGGGCATCATAGAAATGATTGTATTAAATCAAAATAGAGTTCTATGACATATGCAAGTCAGTAGAACATATGACATCAAAATGCCATCTACTATAACAATACATTAAAAAACTATTGAGTATGTATTACAATTTTTTTAAGTAACCAAATCATGACGAGAAGAGTTGTCGTGCTTTATAGGAACTAAACTAGGACATCACTAAAAAATTCTTCACAGTTGCATCACAACTGATACTTACTATGAAGTTAGGAATTCTAGGCCTGGAGGTAGAAATGTCTGGCATGACACAAGGTGTTTTTGGGTGGATGCTTTTGTTGCCATAATATCAACCCCAGGGTTTGATAGGATGGATTCCATCATATCCACAATATTATTACCAGTCGTTATGGAAAACTTTGATTCCCCAACCACAACAATCAAGTTGGGCTCCATCATCCCCTCAACAACATTATGGAAGATATAATGCTCAACAACAATAGTAAGGTGTATTTGATGGGGAACAATCTCAAGGTTGGGGTTTAAAACAAAATAGAAGGGGATTCAGAGGGGGGTTCCATGATGGATATCAGGGAGGTCATAGTACTGATAACCGATAAGCTCATCAACTAATTCATTACTATCTATGTGGTGAATATACTAACCCTCAAAGGTAGATGTACTACATTTATTGTAGATTTCTAGGACAATACCATACTGAAGATTGTATAGTTTTAAAGAAGTAGAGGAAAGAGAACCTATGTGAAATGTAAACATGATAAATTTTTACCCCAAGGAGAATGTGTTCATGCAAGAAGTTACAAAGCAATAGTGCGTAGAGCATGGATCGCTTCCTTTATAAATGCCACATGATTAGAGAATTATAAAGGTTAAGTAGGATAAATATCTTGACCTTGTGATAGAAAAAGGCTTTATGTACCAAGCAACCCAATTTTTTCAGGACATACAACAACAAACTATGTTAGAGGGTGATGCCAGAGCCATTGATGAACAAATGTATGGGCATATTATCCACATAATGAGGCAAGAAGTAATGACTACCTTGACTGACCTTTTAAAACTTCTAAACACTCTATGAAATGAAGATATCTTGCATAAAATTTCAAATCTTATGTATAATTTGTTGGAGTGTGTACAACAAGGCCAACAAAATACTGACAAGGTATTTTGGTATGTAAAGACTAAGAAGCCTTGGAGATTTGATTCCCACATGGATATTGAGTTGGTAGGATATGAAATACCCAACATTGTATTTTATTTTGGAAGCATAGTCAATTTGATTCTTTGGTCTACTTAGAAAGATATTGGACATCCAACACTCAGTTACAGTCTAGTAACATTAAGGCTCACAGACTATGGTAGGGTAGAGCCTATTAGTTGATTGAAATATGTGGAAATCAAAATCGCTAAACTAAGTCTATGAGGAGATTTTGAAGTGATTGAAATGAAGACTGATTAAATACATTACATTGTGCTAACTAGTAAGAAGTGGGCCTATGATGGTCAAATGACCATTAGTATGGTGCGTAATCAATGAGAAGAACACCAAGGAGATAAAATAATAATTATAACCTTGAATAAAGTAGATCACAAGACATATAACATACCCAATGATCCAGATTCATTGTATGCATGTGGATATAATAGATGGTTCAAGGTTAGTACAAAATCTAAGCCTAATGCTTTGTGAGATAAAAAATATTTTTTTTTCCATCCAGAAACACAACCTCAAAAACATCTACAACCAACTCAATAGTTATCCCCTAGACCTGTGATCACAAAGGCACCAATTTTGAAGTTTAAATTGGATGAATGTAAGTGACCTTGTGTGTGATCACCAAATCAGTCTAAAGTGGATTGCTTGCACAATGCAGCAGTGACAGACATGGACTACATAGAGTCAATGAAGGAAGGTATTCTACCTTGGGAGACTGTCTTAAATCAGTGGCGACTCATATACTTACATGTTGAATTGATCAATGGGAGATAATGAGGTACACCTAATGTGCATGATTTTTTCCACAAAATGTCAACTACCTCAATACTTTGCAACTGATTATTTAAATCAATGTATTCTATGGCTAGAACATCATGTGCTAAATATAGACCAAAGGGTGAGTGCACTAAATTATACACTAAAAGGAGCTGATTCGACATGGTTGGTAGTCCAATAGACAAACCAATTACAATGAGATGAAGTTTACAAATTGCTACTCACCAATTCTAAATACCATCTATTGTTAGGGATCGATGACCCTTATTTTAGGAAGGACAATTCCCATAAATACACATTCATAAGTATGTGGATGCATGTTTTATGTAGGGTGTAGAACCAAAATACTGGGTGCATGTATTTATATATACTCTAACAACACTCCCAACATCTTGGTATATGCACCATGAACAAATATGGAGGCAAAGAATTGGCCACAAGTAAAACATGATTTCATTCAGATTTTTGTTTTTGAGGATGAGAATCCTCTTATACACAATGCTTTGAAGAAGTTAAAAATATTTCTATGTTATGGGTGAGTAGAAGACTTAAGTACTACAATAAACTTATCTTCACATCAAGAAGTATTTAGAGATTTGAATGTGACTATCCAAAATTACAGGGTGAGAAAACAAAAGGAGCATTTTTTTATCAAACTATGCAATATGATCACCGATAATGAAGAATTAGAGTCCACTAATAGTGATGAGGACTTGGATTTCACAAGAATTTTTGAACTAGAGAAAGAAGTAGAGGATCCTAAATCCAAATTTGCAGACTAAAATAAAGACAAACAACTATGAAATCTTAATATCCAAGAGCAAGGACACATAACAGTGAAAGATTCCATTCCAAGTGGTTTCAACAAAATATATATCAAGATCCCTTAAAGAATTTGGTAGGAAATATTGGGACATAATCAACACTAAAGCTTTTGATTATGGGTGACTAATGGACATATAATGAAATTTTAGAAGAGTAAGGTCAATTTCATCCATCAATGCATTCTAACTGTGCATGTTTATCCTAGCCATTGTAGATATGGTGAAGCTTGCACTAGAACTGGTGAGAGAATTATCAAGCTATTACTTCCAGTCTAGTAGACTACATGTGACTTGATGAGATTGAAGGGTTGAAATGTCAATCATGATTTTATACTCATTCAATATATTAATCAAAATAATAGCCTCAAATTTTATATGTGCCGACTGTATGAAGTTGTTATGTTGTGCATCATTCCTTTGTGAGATCCAAGACCAAGGTCTTGATCCTATTGTAGTCAGACATCACTTGGTCCCTGATTACTCAAGAGGCTACGTCTAGGCAAGTATCTTCAATCATCTTCATTACTTCATGAAGGTGAGCCTTAAGCTTGACATTATCTATCTTTGATTGATCTCATTCTTTCTCTAGGGAGGTAGCCTTTTGTGCAATGGACTCTTGAAAAGCTACAACACCCTCCAATTATTTATTTAAAGGCAACCATGAGACATCAAGTGAAGCTTCCTGCTTGATTAAAGTGAAACCAATGTGCTTGATGATGCTATAGGGTTAGGGCATGGCATGGTGGATAGTGGGAGGGAGAAGGTAGTGCATCGAGTAGTTACTAAGGGAACATCCCAAATCTAGACACCTCTTAGTGGTAGTTATGGCAACTATAATCCTAACTGTATTATGGGTGGTATTTGCTGCTATGTTATGACCTCTACTATGAGCTTACTTTATTATGCAGTGTCATCAACCATATTTTTTTTGGCCTCCTCCTCACGCTTCTTCTATTTTTCCTCTTCCTTGACCTTATTTTTCTCATCCTCTTCCTCTTTTTCTTTCTATTCTCTTCTCATTGTGTCTTCTTCTTTTCTTCCTCTTCTTTATGCTTTTTCTCTTCTTCCTTCTTCCTCTAATCTTCTTCTTATTTCTTCTTCCTCTTCCTCTTTCTTCTTATGTGCTTCCATTGCTAGGGCTATAGCCTCGGCTTTCTCTTACACAGCTTGGGCCTACACCTATGCTTGTGCTTATGCCTACACTTTTTATTACCACAAGGCTTCATCATCCTCTTCTTTCTTCTTCCTAGAAGCTTCCATTACTTGATGTTGTGCTTGGAATGTTGTATCTTGTTTCCTCTTTTCTTCTTTTACTTCCCTTTCCTTCTTCTCTCTTTCTTCCTACATTTGTTTTGCTGTGCCATCTACTTCTTGAGTCTTTTTAGCCCTCTCTATGGCCTTTTGTATATCCACCTCTGCATCCTTGAACTATTGTGTGGCCTCAACTTCTTGGGCTTGCTATGTTGCATGTTGTTACTATGATTCTTCTTTAATTATTCCTTCCTTAGTTGGCATTTGACTACATGAGTGGCTTATTCACTGGTAGCTTATTGTTCCTCTATTATTGGCTACTTTGGTGTAAGATCCTCAACCTCTTAAACATGCGATAAAGGTGGTGAATCAGCTAGTTGCACCTCTGAACTTAAAACCTATGCTTTCCTCCTCCTGGTCATGACCAATCTAAATTTGGGTGGTGGTGTAAAAGTTTTAGGAGTAGGTTGTGCTTCCTATACATCAACTAGTTGATCAAATTGGTGATCTTCCAAGGTAGGTGAGACCCTTGCCTCCCACCATGTTCAGGTCTTGTGCATAAGTTGTTTAGTTGGGCTCTTTAAAAGAGGTGAAAAAATGTCTTCAATTATAAAGGTAGGTGCAGGTTGTGGCTGGAAGAAATCCATTCTGTGTTGGAGTTACTACACTTTTTCTTAGACTGTGTCCACAATGATGGAAGGTGGGTAGGATAGGAGGTCCACCTAGAGCTCTGGGGGAACCTACTTATAGACTTGCACTATGTGCACCACCTTCAAAAAGAAGACTTATGTTTATTCTTCTTTCTCATAGTAGTCTCCAACCATGTATGCTACCATGACCTGGTAGACTTCCTGCTCATCTATGCCCATTGGGATGAGATCATAGGAGCTAGCTATCTGCAACACCTTTGAATCATCCTTCCATGTTGTAGTGTTACATGTTGTTCAATTCAAGGGAGGGGATGCTGAATGAGGATATACTTTGCATTTCCCATATTACTACTATGAGCTAGGTACTAGCTCTAGTTGTTGAGCGATAGGAAGATCTACGCTAGGTGGCATATATTTCAAGAGGGTCACATGCCTGGATATAAACTCTTTTTATTAGGATAATTTAGCCTATGCCATATCCATTAGGATGAATAAGGGGAATGCCTTGAATAGTGAGTGAAATAACTCATGGATTGTGATAAAGACACCCTTTGGCAATAAAGTGATGGATGCATGCTAACCTAGGTACTGCATGACATTAGGTGGCACTTGGGGATGTGTGGTGATGAGGTTTAGGCACTCATACCACCAAGATTTGAGCTTTACCTCATGTAAGAGAGCTCTATGATCCTACATCCAAATGAGATTGTATAATTATTATGATGGCTAGTAGTTTGTATCTAGGTGCACTTGGCCTTTTGGTGACTTCCACTATGTGATATAAAGGAGGAAGATTAGGAACTCATACTGGAATGTTTACTTAGGGGAAGTGTGGAATTTCTCAATATTTGTGAGAAGCTCCTAGATAAATTAATCCATCTAGTTAAACTATTCATTCTGGTGGATCATCCTATGAGTGATGTCCACAACACCCTTTAGAATTTACTTGGTAGACTTGGTCATCTACCAAAATCATCTAGTTATGTACTCCATTAGTATGCACACTATCTCATCTAGGATTTCATTAATGAGAATCCCTCTATTTTATTGTATGTGTAAATCCTATACTTATTACAAAATGGGAGGCATTTTCATCTTGTATGGTAGTAGAGAATCTTCTCTTGTTGACATACCCAAAGCTTGGACCATGGCTTGTGTATTAATAAAAAATATGCCATCTAGGCCAAGATAAATACTACCCTCATTATACCAATCAATCAAAACTTGGATGATCTCCCCCAGGTCACCAAATGTAGGTATATGCAACAAACACTCAAGGTCAGTATTCTAGAATCAATGAGGAGATGTGAGGGTGAGTGGTTGTGCAACATCAACTAGATCAAGGTGGAATAACTTCTACTCAACTTGATGAAGATAGTCAAATGACTCTTGATCACTATACTTTATTTTTAGGAGCACCACATTGACACCCATATCTTATTTGTGTACATCCATGAGAGCCCTAATTAGCTATGAAGTATCCATATCTACATGAAATTAGGTAATTGGAATGCTTTGTGCAAAGAAAATATCCTGGATCTTGATAGGTGTAGCATGTGAAAAATATGCTCAAGGATGAAATGTCGACTTAGTGTTCAACTTAGCATTTATATATTTGGAACTCTTGTCTTCCATTTCTAGGCTATGATGAGCTGTCCACTCATATTGAATGCACTAGTAGATGTGGTAAATTTGTATTTGTTTTGGATTTTATAGTTAGTCATTGGCACATGTGTGGAGTTACGTTGTTATGCTCTTTGGTATCTGTATGAGGGGTAAGAGCACTTGATGTTAATGAGATAAAAATTTATTAAAGATTGCATCTATTGACCCTTGGATCTAGCATTTACTTTTGGTGGATGGCTATTATCTAATGGATATCTTACTGATGTGATGTTTCTATCTTTTCTAAACTTAATATTTTTCACTTGCTCCTCTTTGAATTTTTTGATGACACATGTGGATCTTCCTACACACATCTAGTGCATGTGATTCTTGGTCCTTATAATTTGTAAATGTTATTGTTGAGATCATCTAAAAAAACAAACAAAAAATAAACACACACACAAAGCATGCAAAATAGATAAATCCTAATCTACATGGTGTTACTTAACACCCACTCAGATTGAAGACTGAGATCAATTGACTATTGGTGGTAAGAATTAAGCCTATAACCATTTACCTAACTTGGTAATATGGTTCCTTGAATATCTCTTAAAACCATAATTCCTTAATATGTTAGATCATGTATAATGTAGGCCCCCTTACATATTATTTGTAACTTGCCTAGGAATGCTCTGAAATGACTATCATACAATAAAACTAGTTGATCTTTATGAAATTATTTTTGGCACAAGTTACTATCATGCCACACTTTTTGACTTTTCTTATGTACTTTCTGTATCTAAATTGCTTTGTGTCTAAACTCATCCATCTGATTTAGTTCCAGGAGTTGGTTAGTAAGAGACTCATTATCTTTGAGTTGCATGACTATGGCAATGCATAGGCTGGGTACTAAGTATTACATTGGCATGAATACTTCAAGACCATACACCAATTGGAATGGTGTAAATCCTATAACCCTTTTGTAATGTGTGTAATATGCCCACATAATTACAAGAATGTGATCTTCCCAGTCATGTTGTTTGACATCACAGATCTTTGTAAGTATTTTTACCAATACTTTACTGGAAGATTTAGCTTAGCCATTGGCCTGCAGATGATATGCAATACTTTTATGATAAGAAATCATAAATTATTCAGTTAGAGCCTTAATGGTATTGTTTAGAAAGTGTGTTCCTCTATCACTAACTAAATTTATAGGGCATCTAAACCTTGTAATGATGTTTTCATATGGAAACTTTGTTGCATCCTTAACACCATAGCGAGGTGTTTTAGTATCTTCAACCTACTTAGTAAAATAGTCTATCATAATAATGATGTACCTAGATTTGCTATGTTTGCTCGATGGGTTGATAGGTCCAAAAAAAGTCAATGTCCCATTGTTCAAAAGGTTGCTTAGCTAATAGAGGTTGTAAAGGTATCTCATCTTTTTGTAGTGGTTTACTCATGCATTGGTAGACATCATAGTGTTGTACAAATCTGTGTGCATTTTAGAATAGATTTGGCCACCATAATCTACTCTATAAAATATTTCTATCCATAGCCTCTCCTGCAAAATGTCCTCTTGCAACTCCTTGATATGCTTCCTGTAATATTTGAGGTCATTCATGTTCTAGGACAACCCTACGTAGGACTTCATCCTTCCCTAAGTGATACAAAATCCAATTGATGATGTATATGGCAGGGCTCTAGTAGAAAACTACTTCTTATCATGCTCTTGATAGAGTGTATGGAAGACCCCTTTCTCGAGGAAGTTGGTAATGGATTCAATTTTTTTAGGAATCATAAAGACATAGAAAAGGTGAGAATCATGATATTATTCTTGTAATTTGTATAGCTCTTCATCATTAGGAACGCAGTTGAGATGGTCTAGTCCCATGTTCTTTCTTCATAGTTTGACATTTATGCAGAATTAAAATTCCTAAAAAAAAATTAACCATTGAGAGATGCATCCTCCTAGATCAGTTTGTTGACCAAATATTGTAGGGCTTGATGACCAATGAAGAATTTGAATAGTGTCAATAGTAGATAGTGCCAGAATGTTTGAAGTGCAAACATAATGGCCAATGCTTCCCATTCCATAGTTGTATAGTTTTGCTCTGCATTAGATAATTTATTTCTAGTAAAATGAATAGGATGGTCCAGTACACCATCTCTAAGATGTGCAAGAACAACACCCACTACAATTCTTGAAGCATCCACATGTATGTGAAAAGGCTTTCTCTAGTCTAGAAAGACAAGTATGGGTGTAGTAACCAGTCTCCATTTCAACTCAATTAAAGCTACTTGGCATTTTGAAGTTTAGACAAAATTTGCATTTTTGCATAATAAAGATTCTAACAGAGATGAAATATTTTCATATCCTTTGATGAACATATGATAGTATCCTGTATTCCCTAAAAAAGAGTGCACTTTAGTAGAACTAATAGGTGGAGGCATACTCAGTATTACTATGATTTTAGGCTGATATACTAAAATATATTCATTGTATACTACATGTTTAATCAAAATACCAAAATGTGTGAAAAATAAAGATTTCTTCAAATTCAAAGTGATGCACATACCTCAACATCATTCCAACATTAGATGCAACTTAGACAAGTGTTCTTTGAATAAGGAAAAGGTAACCCAATCATCTAGATAAAATTCTAGGAAGTCATGAATAAAATATTTGAAAGCTATAACCACTATGCGAGAGAACACTAAAGTCATGTTCTTAAGGTCAAAAGGCATGACCTTATATGAAAAATAACCCCATTCTATTGTAAAATTCATTTTAGATCGATCTTCTTCTATGATTGGGATCTAATGATATCCACTGAAACCATCCATGAAGGAATATACTTCATGTCTTATGATAGAATCTAAAACTTTGTATGTGAATGGTATTGGAAATGGATCATTTACATAGGCATCATTCAAAATGCAGTAGTCCCCATAAATGCATATTTATCCAATTTTCTTTGGCTAAACTATCATTGGGCTTACCCAATCTAATTTTTCCACTGGATAGATTATTCGTGCATCCTACATTCTATCCAATTCAATCTTTACTTTCAACTTCATATTCAAATTGAGCTTATATGGCTGCTTCTTGATCATTTATGTGCACTCCTTTAGTTTAATGTGCATCTCACAAAGATATGGGTCAACTCCTTAAACCTCTTATAATTTAGTGGTAAAGACGTCTTGGTAATCCCTCGAAGTTATAGAGCTTCTCAAATTTTAGTTTTCATCCAATAGTCACCTATGATTACCAGTTTTGGAACCTCCTCTATTTTGATGTTAGTGACATGCTTCATGATAGGTTGCTGATAAATGTTGAATTTTTATCCATTAACCAATTCTTATATCCTCCTTTTCCCTTCCTATTTATAAATTTAGATGTTGTGCAGCTTGTCTTCTTTAGTTAGTGATATGCTAGTGTCCTTGAGTGGTTCAATAGGTCCCTTCGACTTAAATAAATCATTTAGATCTAAATCACCATCAAAATTAGAATACTCAATGTCTTCTACCTCATCTTAGATCTAGTGACATGGATACTTTAGAGATTGTTCTTAAGTCTTAGTAGCTTTTTACCTTTGTAGTGTCGAGTTAAGATCAAAGGCTACATTTTTTACATAGTGGATTCTATTATGGTGCTCAAGTCTTCTGCACACCCATGGCATAAAAAGTAATTGAGTTCCTACAGTGCATTATGGACCAAAGTATTTTCATCTTCAAACATATAGGATCATATAAAATCACTCTGTACTTGAGCCCAATGCTTGGTCTCCCTTCTACATTCCTGGTGCATGTACCATGATGCTGGTAGTGAAGTGAGAGTATAGTGGAAAATGTGAACCCAATATTTTGGTGTGAGACATTCCTCATTCCAAATGTAAACACATTTATGTATATGAATTTTAAGACACTCACCTTATTGAAATAATGGTCAATTGGTGTGGATAAAATATGGAAATAGGAATATGCTGATCATGAGCTCACAAACATCATCCCATTCCAATTCGTTATCTCTATGAGTTACCCACCATGTCATAAAAACTCCCTTTAGAGCATAATTTAAAGCACTGACCTATAGACTGAGGTCAGAATATGGACTTACAAATGCATAATGAAATCATTGAGTTCCTTCATTACATAATATATAAGAAGTTATCACTCATGCACAAAAACTATTCACATCGATTAGATTTCATGATCACCTTGGGCCCAATTAAGGAGGTGGGCATCTGATTCATCACTAATACATGACATTATTTCCCATGGTAAAGTGCCTTCCCTTGTCAAATATATGTAGTCCTACATATGATTATCGAATTGATACAAGAAATCAACTTCAAACTGAGTAGGAGATTTTGTAGACATAAAGGCACATTCTTTAATGACAAACTAATTTACCACTAGCTATGTAGCTACTAGTTTGGGCCTCCACTATTTTGATGTCTTGAATTGCTGAGTGAGTAGTGATTATACCCAAGGTTTGGTATGTTTGTACAAGAAGTTACATCTAGTTGTGCATAGAGCTTTTGGATTTTCCTCTGAATTCACCTTCATCCAACTAGTTTCTTGTAGAACATATGAAGATTTTGGTTCAGCTATAATTATGTAAGGTTTGTGCACCTTGTTGAGAGGGATGAAAACAACTTTATCACCTTGATGTATCTCAAGTTGATTATGCATTATATTGATAGTCATTTGACCATCATATGCCCACTTTTTACCTATGAACATAAGATAGTGTGTTGTTTTGGTCTTCGTGTCAATGAATTCAAAGTCACCTTGCAGAGAAAAGTTTGTGACTTTGATCTCAACATATTCTAGTCTGCCAATGGGCTCAACTTTTCCATATTCAACTAGGCTTAAGGTTACTAGGATATAACTTAGAGATGGTCATCCAATAGCTTCCTATGTAGACTAAGGAATCATATTAATTTTGATTCTAAAATTAAAGATAGCATTTGGGACATTGTAACTAACAACCTCAATATCAATCTATGTGTCAACATCCCAAGGATTCTTTGTCTTGACATACCAAACTAGTTTTCCTATCTTTTATTAGAAACACTATGCACATTACAAAAGATTTTGAAATAGATTCATGATGTTATATGATATATCTACATTATGTAGAGTAATCAAAAGTTTCAAGAGATATGTAATTGCAGTAACAACTCCATCTTGGTGTATAATGCACATGATCTGATCATACATTTACACATCTATTTTTGTAGCATCACCATTAGTAGTATCTTGATGTTGAATATTTTTAAACATCTATGTAGCTTTGTACATGAGGCTCTTCTCTATGGTTGGGTCTAGATATTTATCCTATTTAAATTTTTTGATGCTCTGATCTTGAGGCATCTCGAATAGAGGCAACCTTTATTCTGTGTGCTATTATCGTGTAACAATATTCAAAAATACATTTTCTTTAGGCTCCACACTTACCATATTCACATTTTGGATGGATTTGTCCTTTCTTTGATTCTCTAGAATAGGCTAATCTTCTATGTCATGCTGGTCAGAGATTCTATAGTATGCACAATATGACTATCTTTACAGGTTCATCGAGCAATTTTGTTGGACATGATTGTATTCTCCACATAGGTATCATTGTAGGGGAGGCTACTGGTAGTTATTTCCTCTACCATATTGGTATCCTCTTTTATAACTTCCATGACCTCCTCCTCTATAATATTTATATCGACCTCGATATCCTCCTTGTTGCTATGTAGTGTTCTACTACTGGTGCTGATGATTGTAATTTCCAATCTCGAATTGCTATTATGCAGCTAGTGGGGCCCAACTTGTTTGTTGATGATACATTATGGGTGAGTTCCATGGTGTTAAATATTGGTACTAAGGGGACAAAGGTGGCCAACTTGGAAAAGAATGGTACATCTATCTAAACCTTGAGGTTGATACTATGGTGAACTTAGAATCCATTATGGACCCATTTGGGTCACACAACCCTTATTTACCTCTTGGCTTGGGGTCACCAACTTCACCAAGGACATTTGATATGAAGTGATGGTGAATAAATTTTTAGTGATGCTTTCCTTCATCTCCTATAAGGCCATATAGTTTTTTTCATCATGGTTAGTTGACTCATAATAATTACAATACAAGCTCTATGGATTCTTGATATAATACTATAAAAGGTGGAACTATGTTGTAACATGGCCTACTAATCGACAAAGTTCATAGAATTTTGTCTTGACTTTAGGACAATAATTTTGGTGGTGTCCTTCCTTTCCACATTATATACACCATAGATTCAATTTAGGCTTATCTACCTTGTGGTATTTCTCCTTTTTTTTCATGAAATCCTATAGTGTATTTTTAATTTTTGAAATAGTGACAAGGGTTTCTCCATAATCTTCAATTAGTTCTATGCATAGTGAAATAGCTCTGGCATCTATTTTTGTATCATATTGAGTATGCATAATGGAAAAATGAATCCTAGTTCGGAGTCCTTCAATAAACCATTCTAATTTGTCTTTATCTATTAAATAAAATTCTACCTTATTCATTACATCAAAGAATCTATGGTCATAGTCATAGACCAATTCTCTAAACTTTTGCCTTATCTCCTTTAGGTCTTGTATAGTTTGATTAGTGCATTTCTTAATCTTAAATTCTATGATAAGACAATCTTTAATGTATTTTAGACTTAATTTTTGAAGGTATATTTTATATATGAACTCTAGGGCTCTCCTAGCTAGGGCCCCTACTAATTCACACTTTTGAAAAGTTTCATCAGTGATACCCTTAGCTTGCCATTTCATTTTGCAAGTTAGCATGTACTATTCAAGATCCATAGACCCATCATAGATGGATAAGTTTAAGAATACTCCTAGATGAGTCATCATATTGATTATTCTGGATAGATTCTTCTACATAGCTATTCTCAGAGGCATATGCATTTTGAGTGATCTTGCTTGTGTACTACTCTGTGCACCAGAAGAATTATCATGCACACTTTGCTTGTCTATGCTTCTTTTATGTTGTTGTTCAGTTCCAAATAATCTTATATATTTCAAATCCTTCCTAATTAATCTTGTATAAATTTATGTACCCCAATGGTTCACATGCTCTAAAAATGGTCTTTCCCAACTATTATCCTCCTACTTACCTGGTTGAAAACTTCTACTAGAATATAAAATATTAGGCTACGAGGATGCATATACTTCCAATGAATATTTATTTATAGTAACTTCTTCTGATGCACTTGAAACTATGATTAACCTATAACTTTAAGCTATTTATTTGATTAATTCTTATTCTTATAATAATACCCTTTGTTATAGCTACACACTACTTCTATCTTCTATCTGTTCTACTTTTAAACTACTCTCATCTTCCTCTTTGCACGTCTCATTCTCATCTTATCCTCCATCACTTTGATTTATTTATTAGTATTTATCATCCTCTATATTCATCCTTCATTCACCATCTTGATCTTCTCATCCTCTCACTCATTCATCATTTATCCTACTACAAATTTTACCTCTATTCACAGCTACTTGGGTATCCTTCTGCCTATTCCATCTATTCTATTGTCATAGTTTCCATTCTAAATCTAGACTTTTCTTTTAACTCTTCTTCCCTCATGTTTCCATTCTGGATTCAGATTCAATCTTCACTTACTCATCTATCCATAATTCACTATCATGTACACACATACCTATATGACCAAAGTGACTACTCCATATTGGCTAGAGTAGGCACCATGGCCTTATCCATAACCAACATATTTAATAAGAGAGATAGTCTTTACAAAAATTTTCCTTCGATTCTTTGGACAAAATGGTCCTGCATAACTTCAAATGCTATATATATTTATACTATGAACTTGGTGATGTATTTGTGTATGGTGGATGTGACCCAATAGTCTACCACTCTCGTCTAATCACTTTTTAGTTTCAATAACTGGTTTATTTTCTCTTCATTCCAAGTGATTATTTCTTTCATTCTAGGATTGAAGCAATAGTATTCTATTCTTGTCAACCAATTAGTTAACAATTTATATAGTTCATATCATAAAATTTAATATATTTCTTCATATATATGCTCCTAAATAATTTCACTCATGGTAAGACTAGTCTTCTTAGATTCTTCTTCTATGAAGTTCCATACTTTCTAGTCTAACGATGTTTCAATGTCTCACTGCCCCAGTAACCATCTTAGCATAATTTCCTCTAGAAGGAGTGTTTCCATGCTTATCACAACATTGTTAGTAGAGGTTCCTAATATAATAGAACATGCTAAGGATGAAGATAGCTAAGTTTTATTATATTTCATAGGAAAGTGCAAAGAATTCATATTTAATAGAAGCATGCCTAAGAGGAATCATCGTGTGATAGGTAAGAATTAAGATTAACTAGAGTTTTCTTAGGGTTTGTAGAGCATCTATATTAATTTAAATAGGATTAAACTAAACATTAAACATATTAGTTCATAAAAAGAATAACATAATAAATATAATAGGTAACCATAACCAGAAAGTCTATATTGATCTCAATAAAGGTTCATCCTCTTATTCATATAAGCATACATATTTATAGTCATTTGTAGTTCCTGACTATTCACATTCTTCTTGTACATTGGCACTAAAAAGAGGGGACTATTCATATTCTATCCTTTTAAAAGTTGTAGAGGATAGGACAAAGTGTATATAGCTAACAATTTTATACATAACACATGAATATCCAAAGCATATCTCATATAGATTTACTTATTCATTTTATTCTCCCAACAAAATTTCATAGAAGTGAAAGGGTTATACCCTTCTCTAGATGAAATGCACATAAAAATAAAGGAGTGCACATTGCCTATAAAAAAGTGACCATATAAATTAAATCCCAATATGAAGCTAAAATTAAAGGCTAAACTAGATCACATGTAATATGCAAACATCATATATTCAATTGAAAAGGTAGATTGGGTCAGCCTCATGGTAGTGCAACCTAAGAAGTCTAGGGAAATTAGAGTATGTGAGACTACCATGTGATAGATGATGCTTGTATAAATGATCATTTTCTAATTCTATTTATAGATGAAGTATTGGGTCTAATCATAGAACATGAAGTGTATTATTTCATGAATAGGTTTAGTGGTTACCATTAGATTCCAATCACAATAGAGGATCAAGACAAAATAACATTTGCAATAGAGAAGGAATATTTTGCATATAAGGTAATGCCATTTGGGTTGAAGAATGCTCTAACTATGGGGTGGTGGTCATTGTATTTAAATACTTTATCCATGATATTATTAAAGTCTACATAGATGAATGGGTTTTATTTTCCTTGTTTAAGGAGCACTTGTATAAGCTACGACTTATGATGGAATGATGCTGATATTTGCACATTACACTAAACCTTAAAAAGTGCTTATTATTCACATATTTTGGTGTTATATTGGGACACAATATGAAGTGATGGGATCTTAGTGGACCAAGCTAAAATATTAGTAATTATGGGCATGCAACCTCACACAATATCTATAGAGGTGTGATCATTCTTGGGGCATACAAGATACTAAAATAAATTCATAAAAGGCCATGTAGATATATCTATCTCATGGAGAAGTTACTACACAAAGATACAAAGTTTGAGTGGATAAATGAGTACCAAACAACATTCATAAATTTAAAATAGATATTTTTCAGAGCTTCGATTTTCATCTTTCTTGACTAAAGAAAACATTTCCATATTAATGTAGATGCTTCAAGAACTACAGTAGGAGTTGTTCTCACACAACTAAGAGACAGAGGAATAGACCATCAAATTCAATTCATAAGTCTCAAACTCTAATTTGTAAATAAAAAATATACAAATATAGAAGCTTTGGAAATGGTATTCACACTCCAAAATTTTAGACACTACCTTTTGGAAATGCCATTTTATTTTTTCACTAATCATCAGGCTCTTCAATACTTGGTAAATAAACCTATGTTATATGGAAGAAGATCTTAATAGTTGATGTTGTTTCAAGAATTTTAGTTCAGGATGAAAGTCAAGCCAGGAGGGAAAAATGTGGGACCAAACCATTTGAGCTAAATATGCAATTGAGAACTATAAGAATTTAAAAATGAATCATTTGATGCATATTTGCTTCATATCTCTACAATTACTGAGAACATGTAAGACAACACATTTTCTATAACAATGGCTCTTTCTTGTACACTATGTATAAATAGATAAAAAATAGTTTATTACAAGAGCCATTCCATTCAACATCATTAATGGTTTTTTGTACAAAATAGGGAAAGACAATGTACTATGTAGACATAAAAGAATCACATCAAAGAATCACATGTGGGCATTTCACAGGGGAATCCAATACAAGGAAGATACTGAAAAGTGGTTTATGGTGGCCTACTCTATTTTAAGATGTACATCGAGTAGAAAAAGATTGTGATATCTACCAAAGGATGGGCAAGCCTAATTAGAGATATGAAATGCCATTATATCCTATGCTAGCAGAGAAACCATTTCAACAATGGGGAATTAAATTTTTAAGACCAATCAATCCACATAGTAAGTGAAAAAATGTAAGGTATATCATTACTATGATAAAATACTTCATCAAATGGGTGGAAGCTACTGCAACACCAAGTTGTAGTGCTAAGGATGTAGCCAAGTTTTTGTATGAAAAAAATATAACTAGATTTTGGTGTCTAATCAAACTAGTCAGTGACAAAGGCACACATTTCCTAAATAACACCATCAAGACTCTAATAAATGAGTTTATGATATTGCACCATAAAATCACATCATATCATCCATAAGTAAATGGATAAGTAGAAGCATCAAACAAAGTCCTTAGCAAGATGCTTAAAAGGATATGCAATGACTAAAGAAATGATTGTGAGGATTGTATTTATAATATAATCCTATAGGTGCATAGAAAAAATTGTAAGCATGTGATAGGTTTCACATCATTTTAGCTAGTCTACAGATTTGAAGCAGTATTGTCTATGGAATACATAGTTCCTAGTCTGTGCATTGCAATGATCACGAGGGTAGGGGATCAAGATTCTCTGCAAACATAATTTATGGATTTAACAAGAATGAAGGAAAATAGGCAAATGAAATAATGAACACATGAAGTTAAAAATTTAAGTTAGAAAGCATGGCATGATCTCAACTATGATCTAAAGAATAATTTTCAAAAAAGTGGTCTTACTATATGATAGCATATTTAGAGCAATTTTGGGCAAGCTGTACATTTGATAGAATCAACCTTACATTATTCATGACACCTCACAACAAGGAGAAATTATATTAAAATATATTTAGGGAACTATTATACCAGGCTGTGTAAATTGTTGTAGGCTTAATCCTTATCTTTATAATCTCTATTACTTTTTTTAGAAAAATTGAGAGAGTGTGTTGAGTAACACCATCTAGTTTAGAATTTTTTATTAATTTATTGTTTTCCTATTTTGGTTTTAGGTTTGTGTGTATTTTAATAGTGTGATATTTATATGACATGACATTAGAAAT
Organism: Torreya grandis; assembly: GCA_037957365.1. NCBI lineage: Eukaryota > Viridiplantae > Streptophyta > Pinopsida > Cupressales > Taxaceae > Torreya > Torreya grandis. The sequence continues at coordinate 976,266 of JARHVA010003939.1, read as the reverse complement.
AGGGTTAAAAAGTCAAATTCACATAGTGTAATCTGTGAACAAATCCAACATGAAGGAAAAACAAATTACAATGGCTACATGAGAATCATCAATTAAGTCTAGGAATGAGATGCTAACAACCAAGGAACACATTAAGGATAATCAATGGTCATTCCAAAACCATTAATGATGATACACTTGAAATATTTCATCTTTATCAAAGTAAATTGAATGTCAAAATTAAAGGATGTATAATAAATAAAATTGGATTGGTGAGAAGATGATGTGTCACATCAATAACTATCACCAAATGAATCAGCATTTCTAGGCATAAAATAATAAATACCACATCACCAATAATTGATTGAAATTAATCCAATAAATAAAATTGTGTGCAACTAGATCAACACATTCAAAGCATTATGTCAGATGGATTCAAGTGGGAAAATCTATATAACTAGGGGAACAAAGAACACAAGGACTTTACACACTTTTACAAACAAAAGAACTCTACGATTTGATTCTATTTCAGTTTATTATGTAAAAATTACTCATAAACATTATTATATTTAAATAAATTATTCAAACACAACTACAATAGAGAACATGGACTATGCACAACTATTAATCCCCCTTATAGATGAAAAAAAAGGAAGAAATGGGGATTGGTCTAGCATTCAAATAAACTAAATACCATGATCCAGACCCCTTAGAATTCATTGATGCTATAAAATATAATATATTTAGATACAACCAATCAAAAGAGGTAAAAGTAGGATTTGTAGTACTCCAACACCTTATATGAGGCTTTAATATAGAGAAACTCATCAAGATTCATACCTTCATATAGTTGTACAAGGTGTTTATCACACTACGTTATATATATATATATATATATATATATATATATATATATATATATATATATATATATATATATATATATAGTTGTACAAGGTGTTTATCACACTACGTAATATATATATATATATATATATATATATATATATATATATATATATATATATATATATATATAATGAATGTGTGATCTATCTCTAAAATGGTGTCACCATTTTCATCACCCTTGTAAAACTATGGCATGAATAATAAGAATCCTAGCCCAGGGGAAATATATTCTACCTTACAAAACCAAGTCTCCTCCAATTCATTCAGATATAAAGTAGAAGAATAATAAGGCATTTGATGAGATCCCCATCGATACAATGGAGGACATATTGGTAACACATTCTCTATGAGATCATCACCAAATGTTTATAGTATACCACAAAAAGTACACAACAAATAACCAAAGGGGTCATTAACATTACCAATTATATAATCTGATTATATTATAAATTTAATTAGCTCAAGTTGATGGATTTTGAGCTCACAACCAATATTGAGAATGTCCTAGATAGAACATTACAGGTGTTTAAATACCAATCTTTAGTTTTACTTATTTTTTTTACATAGTGGAAGTAACCAGAGGGTCCAATCAGTCTAGATGAATAATTTTGGCTTGTGAATGCATTTTCCAACCTTGCTTGTACCAAAACATGGAAAAATTATAATCAATTAGGTAGGTTTAACCAATGGTAGATTGAGATCCAATCCCTAATCATCTCACACCCTAAGTTACCCAAGGAAATTTTATAGTTTCTAGGGTAACATGCATCTGTCATAAAGTTTCATGATGGGATTCACATAAGATTCCATGAACTACCCAATGAAACAACCACTCCATTTTCCTTCTTCATTACCATGATGGATGTCATAACATAAATCTTGAAATAGAAATCCCTAGCTTCTAGAATAGTGAAACCCTTGTGGTCTATGCCTCTAGGTTCATAATAATCCTTACTTACAAAATCCTAATCACAAGAATAGGTTTCCAAAAAAAGGAAAAAATCTCTGATAAATTTTTAATTGAAAGTGAAAGTCTCCACCATAATAAGCCTCACCACTATCACCAAAGAAGAGGACCCGTAACACCAAATCTTGGATGAACAACAAATATGTCCCAAAAATCATTACAAAATACAATATTGTGGAGTTGGGCATCAAGGAAGAGGAATTTTTGTAGTCAATGCTTGCAGAAATAGGTAAGTAGGTTTATGATCAAGAAGAATAAAAATAATTTTTCTTCTAGAAGGTAGTATGCACTTGCCAAGTGTGGAACCAGGTGCGACAATACTTATGGGTTGATATCACACAACTTCCTCCATCAATAATGGTAGATACTATTGGGTAGGAATTAGTGCACAAACATTTAAAAGTTAAGGTCTTTCACATAGACCTAAGTACAAGATATTCTTGTGCTCATACAAAGAACTCACCACTACAGGAAATCCCACAACCAAATCTAGTGTGAAAATGACTTAACTTTTAAGGGATTTATGGAGTTTAAAACCCTAGGTGTTAAAGTACTAGAATATGAAAATTAGGGAATAAATATACAATAAATATAGCCACTAACTTGTGTAATAATTGACCTAATTTTATTATTCTAAAAATAGTAATGAATTACATAGGGATGGAAACTAACTAAGACATATGAATGAAAGGCTAAATTTTAGCACAAAAGTTGTTTAGAGTGTCACAAACTAGAAATATGTCTAAGAAATCTTCATAGATAATAGATTGGTCCTTTGGATAGTATCACACCATGATAGTACCCTTAGGGGTGTGGTGGTGTCCTCTTATTTAAAAACACTATAAAATTTTGGATATGCTCTTACTTAAGTTTGATATGCCTATGCCTATGCCTATGTGGATGAACCCTAATTCATTATTTGTGACCTTTTTTGATTGATTTGAAAGTGAAACCATAGACCTCCATGTTGTTAGCGTATTTGAAGAGATTGAGAATAAAAAGTGTGATGTTACCTAGATATATTAGATGTGACCTCAACACCTCACTATGTTGATAATTTACTACATTCCAATACTTTGAGAGGGGATCAACCTTGATGTAGTTCTAATCTAAGTGCTAATACAAGTACAAGTGAATGATAGTATAAGTGTTGGATTGAGTGTGACTTGAGACTATAAATTTGAGTAATATAAATTTAGGATTGTTGTAGATGATGCATAAGTATGGAATAATAGAGATTAATGACCTTGATTTGCACAACTTGTTTCTAATCTTGTTTGTGTGTATTTGTATCTAATTTATAATTAGTGGGAAAAGGGATAAAAGTGGTGTATATATATTGATTTGGTGTTTTTAGGGATGTGGAATAGGTCTAGGCTGATGTAAGCTATTTTTAGAAATGGAAATATGTTCATTAGAGGAGAAAATAGGTAAGGGACAAAAGCATGGTTCCTAGGTCACTAACATAGTGTGTTAGTGTCCAAAGGGATGTGCTAGTGTCCAAGGGGCAAAATTTGGTGCACTAGGGGCCTAGATGCCTAAGAGATGGTTTGGGGCTACTTTTGGTACATTTGGGGATGGGTTTGACCTACATAAAATCTAGATAAGGATTAAAATAGGCCATAAGATAGGTCTAGGGCTAAGCTATGGATATGGTGGTCTCAAGTGACACTCATTGCACTCAAGTGACATTTTATATGAATAAAACAAGTAAATGACCCATTATATGTCTAGAATGTCCCCAAAAATCAAGGAATAAATGGTTTTCTTTATAGATCCATAGGAGGAAGTTAAAATTTCATAGGCCTAGGGACTCGAGTAACATATTTAGGAGATGGTCTAGGCATATAAGAGATTGAAGAAAAGTCTAAGTCCTCCATTGTCTTCCAAGAAAAAACCATCAACATGTAGAGGCACTATGATTGTATCATGAATCAACCTTATCATCTGATTTTCAATTAGTCTTAGTGATTGATTCACCAACTCCTATGCAATATCCTAAAGAGATAAATCTACCACAACTCTAGAAGCCAATCGAACAAATAAATATTGTATCATAAGAATATGCTATCATGGATCAAAAAAATAAGAAGAGGCCCAAAAGGTGGATATGAATAAGGATTGAAAAGTAGAGAAGAAGAATAATAATAAGGAAGAGGAGAAATGCAAGGTTATTAAAGGTGAGGAGTTATAAAATAAGCAAGAAGAGGAAAGAACGAAAAAATATGAGGAAGCTAAGGCATAAAATAAAATGCTAAGGAAGTAGAGGTAAAAATTAAAGAAGATGAAGAAGTTGAGAGGAATTACCAAGACAAAATAAATCAAGAAATGCAAGAAACACAAAAAATAAGAAAGATAAATTTAAGGTATCAACACATGCCAAAGAAGAGGAGAAGGTAAAATAAGCATTAAAAACTTAGGAAGAGAAAGTGAAGAAGTAGGCCTAAAAACAAGAGTCCAAGAATAAGGTTGAGGCAGATGACAAATCTAAGGTAGAGGAATATACTGAAGTAAAGACAAAAACAAAGCATAAGGTTAAACAAGAAGGCACAACCAGATAGGTAGCATAAACAAACAAGATGATGGGGATACCTGAGACCTAACAACCATCATCCACATCTTAAGGCTCCGTTTCTAGTCAGGGTGGTCTGTAGGAGGAGGCATCTAAATATAGGCCCAAAATATCTACCTTAAAACACAAGATTCAAGATCTTAATGATGATTAAAAGATTTTACTTGATGATACTCTAAAGGAATCAAGTTTATAACCTGGTGATCACAAAAAATAAAAAATATTTAACAATCATGGACAAATTATAAGAAGGAACTAGAAGTAAAAATGGCATATAATGCACATCCTGTTTTATCACATTATGAGCACTCACTAGATGGTATTATTGGCACTTACAAATGGCATACATCTCCTATGGTTTATAGGCCTTCTATTAATTTTGATGATAGTGAATTAAAGATGATGAATTTGATCTTCATTATTTATTCATTCAAGTATACCTTGATAAACACCCTATACATAGTATTATGATTAATAATGGTGAAAATGAGAACATTTACACCATGACATTACTTATTCACTTGGGTTACACTCATCATGATTTAAATCCTTATACTAGATTAGTTAGAGCATTCAATGGGACCTCCTAAAAGGTTCTTGGTGAGAATGACCTAAATTTATAAGTTGGTCCTGCACATGTGGTTAATACTTTTTTAATTATACTTTCCATAGGAATCTTTGATATGTTATTGGAAATACCTTAGATCCATACACTTTGACCAATTACCTTATACAATGCATGGGTGTGTTAAATACATTCATGCCAATTGGTAATTATAGTTTTTGGAATTCCATATAAGCAACCTATTGAATAAGAGAAACTTATACCCATATAGTTAATTACCAAGCCTACTAAGGCTAAGTCACCTTAAAATGGTAAGCAACAAGAAATCACCTTTACTAGGTGGTAGATACTTGAGAGACCATTACATCAAAGACATACATTAGATTCCATAGAATCCCCATCTACGACACACGATGTTAAAATATCTAGAGCACCTACTCATGTTCCTATTATAGTTATTCCAAATAAACCACATAGTACTTAATAATGGGTTCCATGAAGCCCTATTACTATTACTCCTACTACTAATTTATGACCATCGAGTCCTATTTTACATATGCATGGCATCACTGATACTATAGTGATAAATATTAAACCTATACATGCTCATCATCAACATCACAAGATTATTACACCATGTTCATAATGAGTATACACACACACACACACACACACACACACACACACACACACATGTATTATATATACATTTATATATATTTGTGTGTGTATATATATGTATGTATATATATATATATATATGTATATATGTATATATATATATATGTATGTATATATATATATATATATGTATATGTATATATATATGTGTGTGTGTGTGTGTGTGTGTATATATATATATATATATATATATATATATATATATATGTATGTATGTATGTATATATATGACCATACATTAAATGGAATCATAGGATGATCTTTGCTTTTCAAACATTCTAAAAAATACCCCAAGAAAAACATTCAAAAATTCAAAAATATTTACGACACCTACATGTTCTAGTAGCTCCTTGGCATCTATGTGTTAGTTCCATGTTAAAATATGGCATATTTAGTTACTCCTATACACATATGTGTCACACTTCTATTTGAGTGTGATATAGGCATACACAAATACATGGTCTATTCATTTTTTGGATGTTGGGCCATCCCTCTACTCATGTCATGCATACATTAGGGGCATCCACTTCTTTGATCTTGATACACACAAGTTATATGGTTCTATAGTCACATTTCATTATCATGTTTGATATTACATATGTACTTACATATGCCTTTATCCATGATTATATCTTACATAGGGTACTTGATATGCTATACACTTGACATTTTTTCTAACACATTTGATCCATGGGATACTATGACATATTGTATGTTGGTTTCTTATGATTTCCTTTATGCACTTCATTAAGTGTTTTGCCTTGATATTGTATTCCTTGTTCAAGTATTTGAATATGCTCCTTTATTTGTGGCCCCAGTTTCTATGTATGTATTCAATGGAATTTTCATATGTTAGACCCAAATGGTACAAACCCATAATGACATTATTTTTTTAATTTTACTTTAAACTTATTATTAAGATTAATTATAGACATTAGTTTAATACTTAAAAACTAAATAAACCTCAAGCAATATATGCATGAATTACATCAACCCACTAGAAAATTAAAACTTATTTAGTACTCAAGCATTAAACAAATCAATAAGCTGAAGATCTAATCATTTGTGCAATAAGGTAAACCAAGTACTACAAATACAAATATAATCCATGAATCAGTCTTAAATACATTTATGACCGCTGCTATTTACAATTTTGGAATGGTATAAAAATACATAGCCAATGTTATGTTGAATATACATCCAAAATAAAGTATAATAATGTATGATGTCTAATATACATATCAATAAGTACAAAAATATAGAATGAGCTACATAAAATATCTCCATGATCCATCACATAGCCTAAGCATAATTATGTCTAGTTGAATCAAATGATAGAGGGAGAGCATCATTTGAGTGCTTTACCTCCAAGCATCGACCAATAATCTCCCACACACCTCCCTTTTGAGAGTGGCCCTACCCTTCTCAAAGGGGTAGATAATAATAGTGTGAATATCAGGAAACAATTAGAACCCACGTGCATACTAACAATATTCCATGCAATAAGAAAATAGAACATGGAATCCATTCCTTTATCTAAATGGTGTTAAAAATATATGTAAACAAGAAGTAAAATAAAATGATAGTGTCTTAGCTATAATATTACTTTGGCCAAAGTTTTTATTATAGAATTCTAATTTAATAATCTAAGTCATTTTTACTCACATAATACTCTCTACTATTGAATCATGCTAATAATGATAGTAAGGGGTACATATATGAGTTACCCATTGGCATAATCATAGATGTACCTCTTGTTATCCAACATAGCCATAAATTAAAGATTCAAAATTAGATTAAATAAATTACCATGCAATAGTGAAATATTTAAATAATCATAAATACGAATCCAATTACTCCATAACATATATATTTTTTAAGGTAAAACAAGAATCAAGTCGTTATATGCTTAAATCTCAAAATATAAATATATTACATTTACCATATATACCAAAATTCATTAACTTTTGTACAAAAAATTAAGCATACTAAAAAAAATTAATTTCATAATGGCTACATGCAAGAGTTTTAGTCATGCAAGTATAGGTAGCCAAAGACAATCTATAGTTAACACCAAATAACCATGTAATCCATTTATCTAATATAAATCATTATTAATTAACCATGAGCATCAATAGACACTATTCAATATGATATATGATAATTACACTTATAATTTTAGTCATATGTACAAACTCAATAGACATAAACCACAAGGTCTTAGCTTATAACTTTGTCTTAGGGTTCGAGACATTGTAAATAATCTTTAGAATAGATATATAATAAAATAATACATAGTTCTTATAATATTTTGTTTTGATATTTTTCCATCCTATAAATAAGTTAATGAAATATCCCATTCATATCCATGTATTTCACACAAATTATATGTATACACACTTATTTATGACCAGCCTATAATACACCTATACATAGTTCAAAGTTATAGAACAATTACAACTGTATTCATAACTTGGACATTCTACCAAATACAATATTAACTAATTTCAAATATATAGAAACACATTCAAAGTTATTCTGGTCCATTTATAGGGATGGAATATGTACTTACAATCCTGGTCTTAATTATTTAGAAATGACATATACTTAGTTTCTTCATATCATACCTCACTAGATCATATTCATATGCCTATTATTTCACATATATGTTTTTATAAATATATGTTTACATGAGCTTCCAAGAATTTGTTATGTTCAACTTTGCTCATAAGGATTACCCTCTAGATTATTCATATTTAGGAAGTTGTATTCAACTAATTCAATACTATAGGTGAATTGCATATATTTTTAATTACCCAAAACATAAAGACCTCAATAAAATCATGATTTACCTTGTATACATGAATGCATAGATTTGTTATAAACCTTATAATACTCAGTTATAGTATTATTTATATGAAATTAAGTCATCTATAATCATTATAATACACTGTAGGTTATCTTTTCCCATTACATTATTATTTATTATTCCCATATACTGGTATCTCTACAAAATAAATATACTTTCACAAAATAAATGTTTTTGCGCATTTAGGCATATAAAACTAAATGAATATCTTTTCCTTTTTAAATAATGTATTTTCCTTGATCACAAGTTAAACCTCCTAACTAGATAATGGTTTGATTTAATTCATAAAAATACTTAGAAATTTATAATATATTTGAGTCGTTTATTATCCCTAAACCAAAAGTAAATGCAAAAAAAATTAATCTTGTTTCTATAGGCATTAGAGTATAGGCATATATGTTTATATCTAACAAAGCGCATGTAAATATATTTATATAAATATATATGAATATTTTTATATTTTAAAAATCTAAACATAGTCAATCCCCAAGCTAGAGCGAGGGTTCTCAACTATATATAGCTTCTATAAAAAAAATCAAACAATTAACATCTAAGTATCAATATAATCCTGATCTCATAATACTTAGATTGACACCGTCAGGATTATAGGCTTGAGAATGGGATTTAAAAACCCCATCCTCAAGTTTATAATCCTGATAGGCTAGGGATTTTATAAAAGAGTCATCAAATAATTATACATATATTCAAAAACCCTTTTTTTGAAACCCTAGAAACTCATTTTAAACCAAGTTGAGAATTTGAATGACATGGTATTTTAAGCAAGTCTATAGTAGTCTTCTTCCTTTGAAATAGTAATTATTCTCTTTACTTATTTTCCTTTCACCATTTGATAATCTACTCTCAGATCCTTTCTTATCTTACTGATGTTTATTCTCAAATTTTACATGCTCGACATGACCTCTAATAGAATCTTATTATCTCAACCCCTCAACCCCATGGAATAATATTCCATCAATGCAACACTCTACTATTCTCCATCCACTCATAGTTTATTGTTCCTTGCATGTGAGCTGGGTGACCAAGACATTATCCCCCTCAATATAAGGTCATTTCATGTAAAAATGATAACCAAAAACCTAATTTGAAGCCATTTTTTATTTTTTCAAAGCTTCTAATCATTAAAATATAACTCAAAACTTTGAATAATCATAACTTTATTCAAACCCAAAGTCCTATACAAAACAAATCTTTTGAATAACAATCAACTATTTACCTTAGATGGGGGAGGGAATTTTCCACTTTTTACTATCAAAACCCCCAAGGGGTAAGTCACAAAAACACCATGCATTTAATAAACTAAGCACTCAAAACCATTTAACACCTCAAAACCTACATATTACAAATATGCATAAAGAAGTCTCAAAGTTAACATATTTTAATCTAAATGATGATTTTTAATGCAAACATAACCCAACAATTTTAGTCCATGCACTAAATAAAGTATAATGTCAAAGTAAGGGTTTTATAATAATTCAACCAATCCCAAGATAGGATATAAAAAAAATCACCAAGATGAATGTAAACATACATAACCAAAGACAACTATGAAAAACAAAAACAACCATTATGGAATTCATACAACTTGGTTAATAAACCACATAGTTAGAAAAAAGAAACAAATATTCATTCAACAGACATAAGTGGTGTGTGTGAGTTCCTCATTTACTTCTCTTTACCTCCAATGTAACTATCTGCTTCCCCCTCTCTGATGATACTCTCCCTCTGCATTGTCAATGAGGGCAGAAATATCTTACATCCAACTCATTAAACAAACTAGTAGTTATCCCATATCATCATAATAATCAACATATAACCATAACAACTACTAAATGTAAAAATTACATAAAAATTATGATCATAAGCATAATTTAATAGCTCATCAAAAGTAATATATTTATTAACCAAATAATATAAACAATCCATCTCAAATTAAACAACATATCTACCAATAATCAACACATAATCCATTGATAAATGCTTTAAAAATCCATAAGGAGAAACTAGATGTAACATCCTCCCCCTAGAATTGGTCATCATCCTTATGACATTTATTTCAAACAAAAGTTCTAAAATATAACTAAGTTCAACATAATAAAATAATGTTTTAGAAAAAACAATGATATCTAATAGAAAAATCAAGTAAATAGATGAGGAAACAATCTCAAAAACTCTTCATGGTCTTCCCATGTTGCACTATCCTCAAAATATTTGTCCCACTAGAATTTGCACTGTGATACTTCTCTATTATGCAAACTAAGCTTAAAAGTATAAATTATTCTTATTGGTTTGACTATGACCACCCCTATATATCCAACCTATAATACATTCAAATCTAAAACATGTGTAGGATTAATAATATACTTTTTAAGATATGAAACATAAAACTGTAATCACTTAAAAGTGGTATTTGAGTGCTAAGAGTGCTGCTTGGGATAACCTATTCCTAGCTTAGCCCTAGACATATCCTAAAGCATATTATCACACTTTTCCAACCTTTATGCAAACCATAGAATCCATAGTCATCTTAAAAATAATCATATACCCTCATTTTTCAATCATAGCCAACTATGCCTAGTAGTTTTCCAGTTGGATATTAGTGTCACATTAAGGACACTAGAGCCACATGGTGCTAGTGTCCCTAAAATGGTGTATATGCCCTTTACCTATATATATTAAACAAATATGTTTTCAAAGGTAAAACCCTCCTAAGGTTGACCTAAGTGTCTTTTATTGTCTACACAAGCTAAAAAACACTATAAATACATGACTTTTAGATATTTATCCACTAGATGGAAACCAAATGTAAAATACCCATTAAAACATAAAATAAGTTTAGCACAATTAAGGTTATCAATCCTTATTCTTCCCTAATTCTACATATTATCATCTAAAATAGCCCTAAGCTTAGATTTTTTATATTTATAGTTTCAAACACATTCAATGAACTTGAGCCCATTAGGATTCTAACATTCACTTGCACTTGTACCAAGCACTTAGGAAGGAAAACTACATCAGGCTTGATCCCTCCTCAAAGTATTGGTATGCAGACATCATGCACACACATGGGTGTGGATCACATGTCTAATACATCAAAAACACTAACCCCTTTTTCTCATGGTGCTCATTCAAACCCTTACAATCATTAAAACCTAGGGAATTTAATAATAAAATAGATATATAAGAAAAATAATTGATCACACAAACCTAAAATTTTGACCAAAGCTGTAACATGACCTAATATACCAAACCCAAAAATTATTCATAAAAAGGACACTATCACCAATATCACGACACTATAGACACATGGTGACTCTATTCAAATGTGGTTCTACTATTTAGGAGGGGTGGTGACATAAGGTTCTAGTTGATGACACTCAGACCTATTCCTATCTTAGTCTCTAGCACTCAGACCATCTATATCAGGTGTTTTCTAAATATGTCTTTATTTACACATATTTATTACAAGTTTTATAAAGTCAAAGCTAGTCAAATCTACAAAAAATTAGTGGTTATTTTATACATATTATTTCCCTGATTTAGTCTACTCATCCCTTTAATCAAATATAGGATTTACATTAGTAAAACCCTAAAGGTTAAAACATTTGGTTAACCTAAATTAATTCAAACATTTCTCAAAACCCTAACCCTAGATTACCCTAGGGTTCACATTTCTAGAATTCACTCAATTTTTATTTACAACTTATTTCCATGATTATCATAATGGAAGCCTTTTTATACTTCATGGTTCAAATCCTTGTACTTTTCTTAACATGTTTATTACTAGCTATTAATATAAAAATACACATGTATGTTACTCCCATCATGGATTCTATTAGAGCTAAGCTTATTTTACACATTGGTACTCCCTCATGTGAGTCATGTATTCATGATGATAATTTATATATGGCTCACTTTTAGCTACCTCCAGTTACTACTAGATGATATAAGGTTCAGAAGACTCCTTTTTTTCTACCCCCACCTAGACCAATTGATTATCTATGCTTCCATCCCACCTCTACTAATCACTCATAACAAATAGTATATCTTATGGTTTGAACCACCATTAGGTGTAACATGGTGCCTCTTTAGCCTATAAAAGAGTATCATAACCCTACCATACCCACATCCCCAACACACTACAATGGGACCCAAAGATTAACAAAGAGAATTTGATATATTAGATCAATTGAAAAATACACCTGCCAAGATATCTATATTAGAATTACTTCAAAAAGCAATAATTTTTAAGGATATTATTTTTCAAACACTTAATCATATATATATGCCTCATGATATCAATCCATCTTATTTTTCATCTATCATGAACATTATCAAGGATGTTAAAGATGTGATATCTTTCTCCAATGAGGACTTACCTTCACAATCAATAATTACTTAGAATTTATTGCTTTTTATTCAAGCTCAAATAAATAACATAACTATTAAACAAGTTTTAGTTGATAATGGTTTAGGACTCAACATATGTAAATTCACATTTATACAGACCATGGGGGCTGATATAACATCTATTCATAAAACATATAAGAATATCTATGAGTTTGATGACATTGCTAGATAGACATTTGGGTTCTCTTACATTGGACAATATGGTGGGGCCAAAAACCTTACCTACACACTTTCAAGTCATACCAAATCATTTGCACTATAAATTATTACTTGAGAGAGTATGTATACATGATATGGAGGTTGTATCCTCTACTCTTCATTGATGCATCAAATTTTTACATGATGGGTTCTTATACACATGTCTAGAAGATAATCAGCCATTCAGATATTTTAGACTCACCAAACCTCCTACCTCAATTACATCTTTAGATGGGACACCTCATGTTCTCATCGAATCCCCACCTCATAATATTCCCATTTAGTAGATGCATACATATTAGGTGGGGGTGTTTAACAAGACTATTCATATACCTCTTCTAGATCTTTATACATCATAGTTACCCTCATTGATAATAGAACAACAACCTCCTATAGTAAAAACATCCCCACCTAGGGTAGATGATGAGATTACTACAACACAACCTTCACTACTTGTTAATTCATAAGAGGTTTACATTCATAACTCTGACATAAATTCTTAGGCCACTATAAAGGAGGATTAAACACCTATTAATATTGATGATTATTTATGTGGATTAAGTTTTACATAAGTGGGCCCAGGAGAGTACATAGATGATTCTAAGGTACTTATACCTCTCCCTACGCAAGTAGCATGACTTTTTTAGGATCTTATAACTATAGCTTCTCATACTCAACTACAGTCAGTAGCATATCCTTTGATCTATTCAATACATATGGTTACATCCATAGATATCAATTTAGTCATACAAATTTAGGTAGGGAGTTCATAGGACACACCACACCAGATCCTATATATACTAATTTATAGAGGACTAATGATACTACTTATAGTCTGACGTAAATCAATCAATAAATTATCACCATAAGAAGGTTAACTCATTTACCACTTTTACAGACTTATAGGACATGATAGCGATGCATGCTCAACATTATAACACAAACTAAATAAATTTAAGGCTAAGGGCACTATTTAGATCATACAACCTCCACCTCCATAGAATGAACACCTTCACATATATGATTACCACAATAGAGTCATAATCTACATAGACATTCATGGAATGATCCATTGACTATAAATATTTTTGTAACAAACAGATACATTCCCCATGTGGCTATTGATGAGGATTATGATCCTAACACTTGCACTTTAGCATTTTTACACCACATTGGCTATTAGGAGAGTGAGTTATAGCATAGTATACATTTTCAATATTCCATTAGACACATTACAATACTGATTGCATGTGTCCTTAAAGTGGATAATATATTATTCTTTATTATGAGTAGGTTCACTCAACTATAGGTTACACTTGGAAGTACACAGTTATAGGTGATGGATGACACCATTGATTATTCAGATAGATTCTTAACATTCACTCATGATGGACACATGGTTCACAACCTACATGATGACATAGATGAGAACCACAAGTTTCACATATATACTCCATGGTCTAATGTGGTTTATGAGATTTCATGATAGGCATACTACATAATTGAACATCATGCTTTTCAAATACATAGACTCCAAATTAATGCCAAAGATAAGGAATAACTAATACACAAATATTGGTATGATGATCATGATGATGATTACTTATTTGAATTTGGACATATTTAGTATCTAACACTAGATGATCTCCCACCAAATCCACCATTTGATTATCCACATCCCATGGATGTGCTCTTGGGTATATAGAGACATTAAACTTTACTTGTATACTATTTCATTTACATTTTCATCATTTACTTAGACAAAATTTCCTTATTTCTTTCTCCTTGTACATAGTTCATTTTCACGTTTCTTGTACATATCTTATATGCAAAAAATACAAAAACAATATAACATGTCAAAGATACAAAAATGTTCAAATAATTACTCAAAAAACACAAAATTTATAGATTGTATGTATTTTTATGTTTACACTTATTATATTTTATAGACACTACATATGATAGCTATCTTAGTATAGTTAGTTTTATCATACATACATGCTTCACTTGTTATTATCGAGTGTTTGCAGATTGCCTATAGGACTTAGGTCCATTATACTGATCCAAAACTGCTATCATATACCCACTGGGGCATAGGAATTGATTCATAGTTATTAATTTGACACATTCACCCATTTTGGGGCATCCTATACATAGTTTCTATTACTAGGTTCTAACCTTACATACTCTACATTCTAGATTTAGCATTGTTATATCTAGATATTAATAATTTCTACCCTTACTCTAATTTTTCACCAGATATTACTAATTTATACTTAGCATATGCACATACTAACTCTTACATAGATTTTTTCTACATTCATGCATGCTTTCATTTCTATTTTTCCTAGTTTAGACTTGATTGTATTTTCTATGCTTATTCTATTTGAGGGCATTTGAATATGCCATTATTCTTTAGATCTATGCCACTTCTATTCACAATATGTATGCCTTTAACATGTACCCATGTGTCTTTGTATGTCTTATTTTCTTAGATTTAATGACATGTGCCCATGTCCTTTGTATTATGTCCCCTTGTCCTATTTTTCATGCTTCATGTGTTTTGTATGCATGCTTTTTTATATGCATCATGGCCATGACACTTGTCTTTTATTCTTTCACATATCATTTTTCGATGCCATGAGGGACCTCATGAATATACCCTCCCTAATTGGGTGCCATGATGGACATCATGCCCCACCCCCAAGGTAGATACTTAGTTCTACTCTTATTTATTACCACATACATTTATTACATCTATCTTGACACCCTTGTGAAATGTAAGACATGACATATATCTTACATTACCCACTTATCCTCAAATTCTCTTATTAGATTAAACAAAATACAGAGAGAAAATGAGATTGAGAATAGCAGAGCACACATTCTACGTTCAACTAAGCATGAAGGCCTATTAAATAGGCAAACAAATGAAATACCCGTGAAGCATGAGACGGGTATAATAAAACTAACCTATGTCGGCTTGCATGAAATAACAAAGGCCGAATAAACAACTAACCTCTTAACCAAAGTGGTTAAGGAAACTAACCAAAATAAATTACCTTAGTAAATAACCTAAGGTAAATACAATAATATGCTAACACCCTCCCTTAATGACTAAACCAGAAACAAGACCAAGTTTATCTCTAAATTTTATGAACTTGTCTGTACCAAGTGGTTTGGTCATTATATCAGCTGGCTGCTCTGCAGTGGGGTAGTAGAAGAGACTGATGTCTTCATTTGTAACCAACTGTCGGATGTAATGATGGTGAACCTCAATGTGTTTGGTCCTGGCATGAAATACTGGATTCTTCACCATCTTCAAAACACTTTGGTTGTCACAAAAAATTGGAGTAGGCTTTGATGACTCAAACTGAAGATCCTCCAAAATTTTCTTTATCCACATGGTTTCACAACCTGCACTAACCACAGCTTTATACTCTGCTTCTGTTGAAGATAATGCTACTGTAGTTTGTAGTTTGCTCTACCATGAGAAAACTCCTGAACCAAAAGTGAAAACATACCCTGTTGTAGATTTTCTTGAATCAACTGAACCTGCCCAATCAGAATCAGAATATCCTAAAAGTTCAAAATCTACAGACTTCTTATACAGTATGCCAAAGTCAAGAGTACCTTTAACATATCTTAATACTCATTTTGCAGCTAACCAATGGACTTCCTGTGGTTTAGACATGAAGCGAGATAGAAAACTCACTGCAAAACAAATATCCGGTCTAGTGGTAGTGAGGTAAATGAGACTACCCACTAGCTGCCGATACACTGTTTCATTGATCGGAGGTGAATCAGTGTTTGTTGAAATTTTAGCTCCTGTTTCCATAGGTGTGTGAGTTGGATTACAATCCATCATTCTAAACCTTTCTAGCAATGAACTGGCATACTTATTCTGTGACACAAATATAGTATTACCACTTTGCCAAAACTCAACACCTAAACAGTATTTTAGTAGTCCTAAGTGTGTCATGTCAAAAGTACAACAAACATCAGCTTTCATTTGCTGAATGAGACTAGTACTACTCCCAGTGATGGCTATATCATCAACATATATAATGAGAATCAAGATATCATCACCAGACACCTTTACATAGAGAGTTGGTTCCGAGTTACACCTTTTGAAACCTGACTCCCTAAGATATGAGTTTATTTTTGTATACCAAGCTCGAGGAGCCTGCTTAAGTCCATACAAGGACTTGATCAACCTGCAAACAAGATGTTCCTTACCAGGAACCTGAAAACCCTGTGGCTGAACCATGTAGACTTCCTCCTCTAGATCTCCATTCAAGAAAGCACTCTTTACATCCATTTGGTGCACCTGCCATCCAAACTGAGCAGCAATAGCAATAATCAAACGAAAAGTTACCATCTTGGTGGTTGGAGCAAAAGTCTCCTCATAATCAACCCCTTCCTCTTGTGCATAACCTTTTGCAACAAGTCTGGCTTTGTGTTTGTCCAAGGAACCATCTGCTTTGTATTTTACCTTATAAATCCACTTACAACCAATGGATTTCTTTCCTGGTGGTAGTTCCATTAACTTCCAAGTATTATTTTTCATCAAGGAATCATATTCCAATTGCATAGCTGATTCCCACTCAGACTTCCCTTTGGCCTCTGAAAAAGAATTAGGCTCAAATACTTGTGAAACATCAGTTATTAGAGCAAGATTAACATGCTCACCTCTATTACCAAACTGCTTTCCGGATCTCAGTCTTCTACTTTCCACATCTTGTGGCAAGTCTCCTTCTTTTAGTGCTTCAATTGTGGCAGTATACCACTTTGGCTTCTTTGGTTGTGATGCTGGAACCTCACAATGACCTGTATCAATTCCCTCCCTGGAATGTGATTCCACTGATGAACAAGAATCCTGCTCATTTTTCACATTATGACTAATAATGGAATCATTAGATAACAATGACTCAATATCTGAAACTTGACCAGTTGCTGTGAAGTATGGCATTTGTTCATTTACTATGACATCTCTATTTACCACAACTTTGTTAGTAGAAACATCAAGTAATCTGTAGGCCTTTGACTGATCACTGTATCCAACAAACATGTATGTTTTGCTTTTTGCATCCAAATTTTTTCTCTTTTGACTAGGAATAACTGCAAAAGCTACACAACCAAAAATTCTGAAATCACTTACATCTGGAGTTTGACCTGACCAAGCCTCCTCTAGAGTCAAATTCTCCAAAGCTTTTGTAGGACTTCTGTTGAGGATGTATACTGCTGTATTTACTGCCTCTGCCCAATACTTGTATGGGACATTTCTGCTTTGGACCATACAATGAGCCATGTCCATCACCGTCCTATTACGCCTTTCCACAACTCCATTTTGCTGTGGAGTGTAAGGTGTAGTGTATTGTCTGTGTATGCCTTCAGTGGCACAAAAGTCCTTAAACTGTTTTGAGATGAACTCACCCCCATTATCCGTTCTAAGAGATTTCACTGGCCGTCCTGCCTGTTTTTCAACCATAGCTTTCCAAGTAAGAAAGTTAGAAAAACAATCAGATTTATTTACTAGAAAGTATACCCACTTTTTCCTAGAGAAATCATCAACCAGTAACAGGAAATAACGGGCACTAGAAGGGGTAGGTGTCTGCATTGGACCATGCAAATCCACATGTACCAAATCCAATACTCCGTTTGCTCTCGAAGCTTTACCAACATCAAATGAATGTCTAACTTGCTTCCCCAACTGACATCCAGTACATACATGATGATTATGCCGAATAGAAGGAATCCCGTTAACCATCTTAGTCTTACTCAATGTAGTCAAATACTGAAAATTCAAATGCCCATACCTTTCATGCCATAGTGAACTTGTGCTATCAACTGCTGCAAGTGCACTTTCTTTTGCTTTGATTGGATCTGCAAGCTTATACAAGCCTTTCTCACCGATCCCAACAGCAATAATCTTGTTATCTTTAGTGGTGACTAAACATTGTTGTTCTTGAAATTTTACAACAAAATCAGATTTTGAGGTGATCTCACTGATTGAAAGAAGATTTTTGTTCATATCCGGTACATACCTAACATTCTTGAATGTATAATTTACTGTACCATTAAAACTTATATGAACATTACCAAATCCTTTCACAAAATATGTTGTACCATCTCCTAAAGATACAGATTCATTACTACTGTTATCTTCAACAAAATCCACATACCAGTCCTTATGGCATGTATAATGGCGAGATGCCCCTGAATCAAAGTACCAAGCTCGATCCACCACAGAATTACCACTGGAAGCCATGAAAGCAAAATTTGGTGATTCCTCGCCTTCACCTTCAGCTACATTCGCATGATGAGCTTTCTTTCTGGGGTTAGCCATATCATGTTGTCTTTTCCTACAATCTTTCTTAAGGTGACCAGGTTTCTTACAGTAAAAACATTTCCATTTAGATCTCTTATTACCACTTACTTGTGAAGATTCTGATGGATAGCTATTTTTATCAGACTGCTTACCCTTTTCCTTAATAAAGAATGCACTCTCTGTGGAAGTGGATGTAGACAACACTGCATGCTCCTGTCGTCTCTCCTTTTGCAATAGCAATGTAGACAATGTTTCAAAATCCAAAGTCTGCATCTCAGCAATCATGTGCAAGGACTCCACAAATGACTCAAATGATGGTGGAAGATTTTGCATAACAAGAGCAATCAAATCTTGCTCATCAACAGGTTTCTGCACTGCTTTCAACTGGTCACTGATGTCCTTGATCTGCAATAAAAACTCAGAAATGGAGCCACCTTCCTGCATCTTAGTGGAAAACAACAAATTCTTCAAATACAACACTCTACCAGCTTCAGAAGCCTGATATTTTGAAGATAAAGTTTTCCATAAATCTGATGCTATAGTCACATTTCTGACCTCTGAGATTAGATTATCTGCTACTGACAATTTTAACAACATGAGAGCCTCACGATGACGTTTATCATAGTCATTGGTAGCAGTGGCAGGCCTTTGCTCTTTACCGAGCACTATTTGATCAATATTCAGATATTCACATATTGTCAAAACCTTGTGACTCCACAAACTAAAGTTCTTGCCAGTCAATTTCTGAGAATCTGGTAGTAACAGGTGTTGAATACTAGCCATTTTACCTAGTTTTTCACGAAAATGATAAAATCGGAAAAACTATAATGACTTTTTTTTTTTTTTTTTTTAATTAAAAAAAAAATTCCTTCTACACACTGATTCTATATTGACACTGAACAACCTTATCCGGTTTTTGGCAATAAATTCAATACCGTTTGCAAGATCACAAAAAATCTACCACTGAAACAATTAAATCGGGAAAACTACAATTCCGATTTAAAAAATTCTTTCTCCGTTGACATCTAGATAAAAAACTCAGAAAACGGTAAAATTTTTAGCTTTTCAGACGCTTCCGTGATTATTAGTCAGCGGTAGGTCCCCAATAACCCTTATTGGCTAAAGTTTTGATTTATTTCAATTAAAAAATAAAAATAATTGAAATATTAAAAACTTTAGGCTAAAAATTTTATAAAAAAATTCAGCCAATCAGAAAATTGGCCTACCTCTGAAACTTCAGGCGAAGATTCTGAGCCTGTTTCTCAACCAAATTGCAAACCGTTTTCACCAGTGTCTTAGTTTTGATTTAACTTGCAATTTAGACTTTTGTTTCGCTGAAAAAGATGAAGAAATAAATTTTTCTGATTTTGCCGAATCGGTACGGCGCCCAGCACAGAGATAAATTCAACAGAGGCTTTTGAGCCTCTAAAACAGCTTGTTTTTGCTTCCTTTTGGTCTTATTTAGCCTTCTGATACTTCCTGGCAATTTTCAGACCTTCTGGTTGAGTTTTCCGAATTCCGTGATGCTTTCTCTCTCCTCGGCTCTCCACTGGGTGCCTGAAGCTCCTCCCTGGCAAGACACCGACCTCTCTCTGGCTTCCACAAACCTTCACTCAGGTTCTACAAACCATAGGCTCTGAAACCATATTAGATTAAACAAAATACAGAGAGAAAATGAGATTGAGAATAGCAGAGCACACATTCTACGTTCAACTAAGCATGAAGGCCTATTAAATAGGCAAACAAATGAAATACCCGTGAAGCATGAGACGGGTATAATAAAACTAACCTATGTCGGCTTGCATGAAATAACAAAGGCCGAATAAACAACTAACCTCTTAACCAAAGTGGTTAAGGAAACTAACCAAAATAAATTACCTTAGTAAATAACCTAAGGTAAATACAATAATATGCTAACATCTCTTACATTTTGATGTTATGTTTGCACATTATATTGCATTATCATATATGCTCCAGCTAACACACATTTTACACATCTTTTTCTTTTGATGATATTTATTTGACATGTTCAATAATTAAACTCAAAAGAGGGGGTATTCATAGGGGGTTTTCATAGAAATTAGGCTCATGTATTGCATTCATAGAACATTTTTTAGCACACATGCTCAGTTTCAAAAAATTAGACATAGGTAAACACAAGGAAAAATAGGGAATCAAAAATCAGTACAGTGACATAGTTTTCAAACTAGATAGACATTATCACACAAATAGGGAAACCAACACCACATGGCACTGCTGTCCAAGATGTGGTGCTACTATATAGTAGCCCTAGTTTCATGATAGTTTAGATTGGCCATAACATTACACCAATTATAATATAAATTTACACAAATTTAGCTACATGTTTGATAGTTATGCTTAGTTTTTATTCAGATTCACACTAGATTAACTAATATTTATATCAATTGCTTAGATTAGAGGCATCATGTGAGACATGATAATTCCCAAATTTAGTTTAGATACTTAGATATAATTATTAAAACTTGGTCCAAAATTAGTATACTCAAATATCAAATTGGGAGCATGTACAC
Source organism: Torreya grandis (assembly GCA_037957365.1). Classification (NCBI taxonomy): domain Eukaryota; kingdom Viridiplantae; phylum Streptophyta; class Pinopsida; order Cupressales; family Taxaceae; genus Torreya; species Torreya grandis. The sequence goes on along the minus strand of JARHVA010003939.1, from coordinate 954,215 downwards.
AACACATTATTTCTATATGCTCAATTAAACATAGGTTAATAAGATGGAGTGGTAAAATCCATGTCATTCTATACACTATGTATGCTTGACATCATATTCTAGGTTGTCATCAGTTTCATGCCTTACTCCACATGTAGTGGTTATCATTCTTGATTTGTCCAGAGCCACATAATAGATCGAGTGGTCATAAAACCAACATACACAGTTAGATATACTCATTTAGATATTCTAGTACTTTGTGTAATTCAATTTCAAATGCATCTATTACACATGGGTGGGAAATTATGGATTTATAGTCTAATTAAGTTTTTGATCTACCCACATGAGAGGGTTGGACATGCTATCATTCCAATCTAATCTATTCACAGGTTATTGTCCACCAAGTAGGTGTATGTAATGATGGAGTCAAAACAAGATTGAGTTATTGAGCCACCCATACATTAGGATTGAATAAGATATCAACTTATTCCATGATATTTCAATAATTTATCACTATATACACACACATAAAAGTTATCACTAAGTTTATGCACTGGTTCACGTACCCAATGAGGTGTATTCATTCCTTTCTTCTTTCCCATCTCTTTACTTAAATTTACTTAATTAATTCTTTACATAATATAGTCTTTTGATTTTGATATATGTAGGCAAATTTTGGATACCATAGATTAGGTTCATAATTTTTTTTTTATAGTTAGGTAATTTTGTTTTTGTTGACATCCATCTAGGTTATTCAAATAGTCATTTAGTATGGGGTCCATTTTATGTTTAACATTGTTTAAGGTTATTTTACAAAAGTTAAGGTAATCCTTGCATTTACTAGGAGAGAGATTAAATGCATTCTTGAGGTATTCAACATGTTTTTAATCCATGTCGAGGTGTTTCTCTCTTAATTCATGGATATAGAAGTTGAAATATCAATGTTGAAGACACTTGTCAAAGGTTTGTAAAGCAAAATGAAGCATAGAGAGATCCAGGTAAGTGTAATAAATTGATGTTTTTAGTTACATATAACATCTTTAGAGTTAGATCAATAGTTTTACAATATTGGTAGGTCCAATATTGGCAAAAAATGTCTTATCTCTCTTATCAAGATCTTGGCAAGCTCACAAAGATAAATTTCAAACATTTGGCTCATGAAGAGGAGAGAGAATTGGGACCTAATTTTATTATTAGAGGAGGGGACCCTAATTAAATTCATATTATTGTAATTAATTCACATATTGAATTCAATATCTCTATGACCAATTGTAAATAGTTTGAAGGGTTAAAAATTGACTCCAATCCCCATTGGCTCAATTTTGTCTTTATGTCCTCACTTGTGAACTTAGTGGGAGAAAATAAACCATGTAAGACTAATATCAAGGTAGACAGGGATATCCATAACACCAAAATCCATTAACTACATCATACATGTGCATGCACTAGCATAAATGAGCCTCCTTTTCACTATTTGCATGAGACAGACCATTTTTATGAATTTTTGAGGTGTTTTAAATAAATCAAACATGTTTGAAGTCATTTAAAGGAAGAACAAGAGTTTTCAATGCATTGAAAAGTCCGATGTAATCTCCTATGATCTCCCCACTCTGATCATACTCTTCTTTAGCTTGTAGTCATCACCCAAGGTGATGTATTTGAGCAAGTTCTTGGTGATATGTTTTCAATTCATGTTGTAGTCATGGAGACAAGTAATTTAATCATGTAAAGTGAAGGTAAATGGTGGTATAGATAGTGGCATTGGAGAGTAAGGAGGTCTAAGAAAGGATAAAAGACTCAAAATATTCTAATGGGTAGAATCAAGTTGGGTTTTGTCCACCCATAGGTCTACACACCTGTAAGTGGACATTTGTGACTCATAAAACCTATTATACATTATCTATAGGCCTAGGAATACCTAATATATACCTTTAGGCATTTATATAACCCTAGAATGTAATGAACCATTACACCAAAACCTTAAGGCATTAACAAAATCCTCACATTAGGATCCCACCATACTTATGAAGCCCAGACTCTAGGTTGGATTTATGCCCATACACTAGGATCCCTCACATGCATGAGCCCTAGATGAACACTACCATGCTAACATAACCATCTACTCTGTGACTTGAAACTAGATGGAGGCTTTGATATGAAATGTAATGAATCATTACACTAAAACCTTGTGGCATTAGTGAAATCCTCCCATCAATATCATAACATAGAACATCCTACAAGATCACAATGAGGACCATGGATGGGTGTATATAGTAAAAACTCCATTCAATATTGTCACACAGGGTGCAATGAGGGTTACAATCTTAGAGGAGAGATTTCCAATCTTGAAGATATGTGAAGTGTAAAAGGGTGTACCAGGAGCATGTTGAATAAGACTATAAAGTGTGAGAGATAGTGACATAGGCTATGGTTTCTCTAGTAAAATAAACATAGGAAAAACACATAAAAGTAAATTTAGGCCTAATGGCTACCTATAAGTCTATCACAGGCATAAGTGGTGAAGAAACCAAATTGTGTGTTAGATGAGAACTCAAGAGGTTATAAAATGTATTGAAGAAAATATTAGGGTATTAAACCATATGATTATCATCAAGAGGTTGGAACTATGTATATAAAGTTCACTATAAGGAGGCTAATAGTCAAAAAGCCTAAGATGATCACCTATAGGTAGGTGACAGTTAAAATGAGAATAAGTGTATTATTATGGTAGTATGAAAGTGTTAAGGAGATATGAGAACATGTCAAGGATAAATTGAGTAAACTATTTAATATGGACAAAGATCATTTAAGTGGTAAGAGGCCTATAAAGAGGATGCAATTTTAATATGGAATTTTATAGGCCTACCATAGGTTTAGGTAAAGAAGAAGACCAATTTGTGTGTTGGATGAGAGCCCAAGGTTTTACAAAGGGGAGTGATAAGATTAAAACATGGTTAACCTATTTAAATTACCAAAAAATATAATAGTCTAAATAAATTCTCACTCTAATGAGCCTAATAGTTAGAAATCCTAATTGTATACCCCTACAGGCTTGACCTTGAAGTATGGAGATCTTGTACTAGTTTTAAGGTGAATTTATAGAAGGATCTTGGAGAGTTAGGATGACTTGGGAAGAGATGTCCAAGAGGGTTATAACCTATTATGGTGAGTGAAAAAGATCAAAATAAGACATTAGGGTCACTTGCACCAAGTTGATCATAAACCCTAAGCATAAGCTAGTGAAGACTATAGAGGCTCTAAGGAGTTGGGAAAGAGATTAAAACTTTAGAATATGTTAGGTTGGGTGTATTATAACTCATTGAGGTGTTCAAATTGAAAACCAAACACTATTTTTCCCTTTTTCACTAAAATCCTTCCCTCTCAACCTCACAATTGTAGGTCTACTAGTTTGAGAGGCATTTTCACCATGTGTGAATGTCTTAGAGGATATGCATGGGATATTGAGCCAATTGGGAAAGGTGAATAAGTTTTTTTACTAAAAATATTTGGAATTTATTTATACATTAAGGACCTTAGGGATATGAATAAACATTAAGGGTTTGAGTTCCTAAACCTTGGTTATGTTAGGTGTGAATTTACTATTCGCACAAATGCTATCCACAAGACACTATTCACAAATGAAGTGGTAATGGTGACTAGGTAGGTGAGGTGGCTCATAGGTGATGTGGTACAGCCCATAGGGTATATTTTGACTCATGGAAAGGTATGAAAGAGATGTGGGGTGAATGTATCCACTAGGCACATGTTTTTCCTTTGTTTATTCATGTGGGGAACATGTGGGGTGTCTCTTTTGAGTGAAATAAGTGAGTAGATGTGTGGGGTACAATTTTGTGGATAATCCACTATATTAGTCCTTGGATAAAGACAAGAGATGAGTGTGCATATTTTTGTCTTTAGTGGGTGAGTGGAGCATCATGTTTGTTGCATGTGAAATTAGAGGACAAAAGATAGATAGTCTCATAGAATTGGTAATTATTTTGGATAAAAAGTTTCCACTTTGTTTTGGAATATGCACAAAGTGGAAGACATTGTTTAATTTCCACTTATTCACCCAATTATAGTATGGAAAATTTTATTTCTCTCTCTTTATTTTCTCCTTCATTCCTTTCTCTTTGTAATTTGGCTTTAAGTATGAGGTGCATACTTGGTCATGGTAGTAAGGGGTTCATTTTTATGCATGAGATTGCATTATAAAATATTGATTTTAAAATTTTAAAATTGAATAAGGAGGTTTTAAGAGAGAGTGAGTGATAAGTTTATGTCATAGTTGTATTCTCTAAGATTCTGCTACAATAAAGAGAGCTGTAAACTTTTTTGTAGACGTAGCCCAAGTTGGGTGAACCATGTAACCTTAGTGTTATCTTCTTGTCGTTTAAATTTTAATTTCCTATTTATTTTTATTTGAAAGTTTTTTTTATAGTTTTTGTTTCACATATTTCCTCTATTTCATTGTAACTTAAAAGAGGATAAATTTCGTATTCATATTTTATCCTAACAGCTTAAACCCTCCAAAATGACCTGACATAAGAGATTGATTGTCTAAGTGTTAAAAATATATTTAAAGAACATTGTAATGACCTAAATGATGTTTATGAATCTCTTAGACACCTAATGGAGTAATGTTTCAACACATGTGGGGGTAGAGTGTGTAGAAAATGGCCAAAAAAAGGTTGTAGGCCCATTTGGGGAGCATGTAAAGTTGGTGTAGGCCTAAAATCAAATATAAATGCCTTATGAGCCTATAAAAACATGGTGTGACCTTATATAATCATTTATCAGACCTCTTAAGGTGATAAATTGGTCACCAATCCACTAGATGGAGCAAAAATGGTGACTGTTACATCAACTAGCCCAAGGAGATTGGATTCCAGATCTTGAAAATGCTAATTAGAGCATGAACATACTGTAAACACTCTCACAAACATGTTACCAGCATTAGAGAGTCTATATACACCATCTAAGAAATAATTAGAGCCATGAAACAATAAAATTAGATCATATTATCCCTAATTGAGTTGGAAAAGTGATACTATAGCTGCAAGGTGAATTCTTTGGGTTGAACTCAAGCTCCTTGGCCTGATGTAAGAATTCCATAGCATGTAAAATTAAGATTGATATCTCCATGATACAAAAGTAAACCTTTCTTGATTAATCAGGTTATAATGACAAGAGATAGTATGTGGAGATGTTTGAGATCTAAATGCATGTTTTGCTTGTTAAAGAGGAATATAAGAGACAAAGGTTGGCATAGAAGTTGTTTAACCATGCCAAGTGTGAGTTGAAGGAATTGCAACTACCATTACAGATGTAAATGTGTAGCCTCACAATAAAGGAATTGGATTCAAGAAGCTCAATACTACTAAATTAACCTCTTATGCCACTCCTCACAAGGAATCTCATCAACACTTGATCATGAATTTAAGAATGAAGATGCCAACACATTCTCAATAGACTTAGTGTCAATCTTCCCCTCTTTTGTATCTATTTTGGTGATGAATTGTCATGATGTATTTTATAAACCATATTTTTATCTCTTTCCTTTTCTCTTCTTGCTATAAAATAATTTTTGAATGGCTTTGAATGTATCTTCCATTTGAGTATGCCAAATCCCTACTCATTTGCATGTCTTTGATCAATACGACTACTAGTTTACCTCCTTCTATGATGATACGTAGTATGTATATATGGATAGTTGATCTTGTTAAGTGATTTTATTAATCTTCCTTGACATATGATCTTATTCTATCACTTATATGTAGTTTAAAAGCTTTTCTTATAGGTCATTGGAAGTGTTCAAGTGAAGTTTAAGGGTTGAGTGTGGTTACCTATTCATTGGTGTCATTTTAAACATCTTGATTAGTCCTCCTAACATAAAAATATATCAAAATCTCCACATTTAAATGATGATGTAAGAGATTTAGATTGGGAGTAGTGTATGTTTAGATTAGTCTCATGTTCTACATGTACACATGTAGTTGGTTGGTAGTGATCAATTAGTTTGACGCATCACCTCCTTAGTTTACTTTTAGTTCTCTTACAATTTTTTTTGCAATCAATATTTCTAGTATTAGTTTAGGGTGATAACATTAAGGGAGCTAGCCATATCTAGAGATTCACCTCACTGATTAGGCCACCCATATCCTAGAGGTGTCTCCATGCTATAACTTAAGTGAGGAGTCTTGAAAAATCTCCTCAAGGGTGAAAATTTTGATTATAACAATATCTCTTAAGTAAGGAATGATTTATGCACATTTTATTTATAGGTTATGATTTGGATTATGATTCACATATCCATACCCAACTTCACATACTTAGACTCAGCTTTTTGAGATTCACTTCTTAGGTAAGTCTAGGTAGGCTTCTTTTTCATTTATACTAGTCATTTTTATTTGTTGCATTTCTATCATAAAGGGGGGGGATATAATCACTTAAAAGTGGTATTTGAGTGTTAAGAGTGATACTTGAGATAACCTATTCCTAACTTAACATTAGACCTATCCTAGAGCCTATTATCATACTTTTCCAATCTTTATGTAGATCACAGGCATCCCTATTCAGTTTAAATATAGTCTTAGACCCTTATTTCTTGATCTTAGCCCTTTATGTTTAGCAGTCTGCTAGCTAGACATTAGTGCCATATTAAGGACACTAGAACCACATGGTGCTAGTGTCCCTAAATTGGTGCCTATGTCCTTTACCCTATCTTTCTTGAATGAATATATATTTAAAATTAAAACCGTCCTAAGGTCAGACTAAGGATCTTTTATTATTTGCATAAGTTATAAAATACTATAAATACATGAATTTTAGACATCTATCCACTGGATGAAAATCAATTACAAAATACCCATTTAAACACAAAAAAAGTTGACTAAAAATAAGGTTATCGATCTCTATTCTTCCCTACTTCTGTATATTATAATTTACAATATCCCTATTCTTAGATTTTTTAGATTTCTAGTATCAAGTACATTCAAGGCACTCAAGGTCACTAGAATTCTAGCATTCACTTTCAATTGCACCAAGCACTTAAAAAAGATAACTACATTAGACTTGATCCCTCCTTAGAGTATTGGTATGTAGGTAGCATGCCCATATATGGGTGTGGATCACACGTCTAACAAATTCAAGCCACTAACCCATTTTTCTCATGGTGTTCATTCAAACCCTTATAAGCATAAAAACCTAAAGGTTTTAGAGGAAAATAAAGCTATAATAAAAATTATTCATTGTATAGACCTTGAATTTTGATCAGAGATGGAATAGACCCTGATCTACAAAACTCATAAATCATTTAGAGAGAACACTAACACCAATATCAAGACACTAGATCCATATGATGACTCTATCCAAATGTGGAACTACTATCCAAGAGGGGTTTTGACATAGATATTTATTTGATCACACTCATACCTATTTCTATCTTAGTTTTTGACACTCAGATCATCTATATCAGGTGTTTTCTAGATAAGTATTTATTTACACATATTTATCACTATTTTTAGAAATTCAAAGAGAGTCAAATTTGAAAAAAATTAGTGGTTATTTTATACATATTATTTCCCTAATTTAATATACTCAACCCTTTAATCAAACATATAATTTTCATTAATAAAACCCTAAAAGGTTAAAACAAAAACATTATGCATTTATGCTAGAGCTGTTGGCAATGCAAGCCTATAAGATACATGATTGATTACTTAAAGGATCTCAAAAGGCCCCACATATCTAGGTGATAGATTTGATAATTTACCAAACTTTATTGCACTCTTTTAGGGTTTAACTCATATAAAAACTTTATCCCTAACTGAAAACTACCCTGCTATTATTTTAAGATCAGTGTAGCTTTTTTATCTACCATTGGATTTAGCCAATATCTACTTTATTATTTTCACTTTCTCTTCATTTTCAAAAATCATGTCTAGTCATAAAACCATTATTTCTTCTATCTTGTCCCAACTAATTGGTGTTATCCATCTCCTACCATATAATACCTAAAAAGGAGCCATTTTAATAACTAATTGGTATGATTTATTGTAATAAAACTCAACCAAAGGTAGGTATTATTCCCACTTATATTTTGGTCCATGTAATATGTTATCAAAAAATCATCCAATATCTAATTATCCTTTCTATTTGTCTATTAATTTGTAAATGATAAGCTATACAAAAATTTAGTTGAGTTCGTAATGTTGGATTTAAAGTTTGCCAAAATCTAGAAGTCATCTTAGGGTCCCTATCTACAATAATATTTTCAAGAAACCCATGCAATCTATAAATTTTATTCACAAACCTTTCAACAAGTAGGTGCATCATCAATTATATTACCTAAAATAAAATGCTATGCCCTTAACCTATAGTGCATTTAGGGATATGTGTGGCTGACTTATGGCTTACACATCTTCATGTCATATTTTTGCATTAAACTATTTTCTTAGTATGGTCAGACTAAGGAATAACCTTAGCTAAGAAGAATATATATAGGAGGTAGTGGTTAGTCATTTATCATCATATTTTAAATTCTATTCTTATTTCATTTTTGTGGAGATTTCCCCTTAAAGTGGCTCAATCATAGTATTCAAGTATTCTACTTTTTTGATAATTTTTATTATGGATCTATTTATTCTTATCTTAATTATATGATATATAATTCTATTATTATGAATCATCTAAGTAATTTCATTACAAGTTGTATCAGAGATGTGATTTAGGCAAGTTTTTGTGATGCAATGTTTTTTGGGTTTGACGTCCTAAGCAATAGAAGGTAAAAAAAATATAACTTGTGATCTGGGAGGAATTGAAATTTTTATCACCATAGTTTTGTTCATGACATTTTTTTTACAAAAAAAAGGAATGTAATTTTCTTACATTGTGAAAACTGGCAGTTGTTGGACTCATCTCCATGAGATGATCACAATGATATATTCTACCAATACACTTTTTTAGGCCAAATTTTTTCACTCTTGTACACATTAGTAGTCATTAGATTCATATTGGTGAGGTAATCAAAATAGTATCATCTATTGATATTTTGTTTTGAGTCATGACCCTCTTAGGATTTATTAATGGCAGGGCCTAAACCTCATGGTCACAAGAAAGGGAAAGAAATGCCTAAAACTCCTCACAAAGATGACATGGAGTTAAATTTTTTTGATCCAAGTATTTTTGAGATAGTTCAAAAACTTAAGTCAAAGTTACCAGGCATGGTGTAGAAATATTATCTTGATGCAGTTAAAGGGGACCTCAAAGGGATAATAGGGGAATTGAATAGATTTTAGGATCAATTGCAACAAAGCATTGGGAAATTTTCCAAATTTTCAACTCAAAAAAATTAAAATAACCCTCTACCACTTTAGTTTGGTTCTTCTCCTCTAAACAATTATAATGCCAACCATGGTATGAAGTCATTATTAACAAAATTGGACCTACACAAGTTTGATGGTAATGATGCACTCACATGGATCACTCAAATTAAAATTTTATTTGATCTAAATTAGACTCCCTATTCACAAAAGGTAGTCATGGCCTCTTTATATCTGAAACCTAAGCATTTTATTTGGTATCATTAGTTGTGTGCTCAAATTAAAAATAAGGGTCTCTTGGTTTCTTGGTCTATATTTTATGAAGACCTTTAACTCTAGTATTGCAATAATGTATCAAAAAAATACTTCAACCACATATATAAGTTATGAAAAATTGGTATGGTAAAGGATTACATTCATCAATTTAAGGATCTCTCCTTATATGTGGTAGACATCACTGAGACTAATATGACTAACCTATTTTTGGGTGGCATCAAAGATTACATATAAATCAAGGTTCACATGTTTCATCCTAGTAATGTATCTAAATCCATATCAAGGGCATTTTTGGCTAAGTAAAAAGAGTTAATCAAATGAATATCTTTCACTAATGTGTATGAAAGTAGCATCCCAACACCATCATTTCCACAACCTACCATATTGACACCTCAATAAGTTGAAGGAAAGCATGCAAAAGGTTGTGTTTTGTATGAAATATAAAAAATGGAATAAAGCACATTGATGTGATGAAAATAATTTGTTTTACATTAAAGGCACCAATGAGGAGGAAGAAGATGATGAGGCTCTAGGGGCAGGGTTGGAAGAACCTAAGGATGAATATGAAGATTCTTAACCTATTATTTCATATCATGCACTTTCAAGAATCAGTACTCCTAAGAATCTTCAGGTCATAGGTTTCCTAAAGAAATAGAAGGTGAATTTATTAATTAACTTTGGGAATACACATAAATTCATCAATAATAAGTTGGCTACTCATTTGAATTATTTCATTTACCTATATCTAAAATTTTAGGTCATGATTGTAAGTGGTGGTATAGTCAACTATTTTGGAAAATGTCATAGCATTAAGCTTGTTATGGGAGACAAGTTGATAGATTCCCCCATGTTTTATATTACCATGAGAGGATTTAACATTGTTTTAGGAGTGCATTGGCTCACTACTTTGGTAACTATTGAGATGAATTTCTATGAACTATTCATGAAGTTCCATTTATAAGGTAGGACCTTTGATGATTGGATTATAGGCTAAATATCCACATCTAGTTAGTTACCATCAAATTATAAAGATTCTAAGAAAAGGTGTAGAAGGATTTATAACACACTTTTTTTCATATAAGTTCAAACAACCAAGGAGTCTACACATCTTGATTTGAAAAAGGTGATGAATGACTATTATGTTATTTTTGGTGATATTCCAAAAGGACTTCCTATAATTTGTGCACATGATCATGCCATTAAGGTCATTATAGGAAGTACACCACCCAAAATCATACCCTACATATATACCTATGCCCATAAGAGTGAAATTGAAAATATGGTACAAGATATGTTAGAGGTAGGAATCGTCTGACACAACCAAAGTGAATATTCCTCCTTGGTGTTCATGGTACAAAAGAAGGATGATAGTTGGAGGATGTGATAAGACTATAGAGAACTCAACAAGTACACCATCAAAGATAATTTTCATATTCTAGTAATTGATTGTTTACTAGATGAATTACATGGTGCTATTTATTTTACCAAGTTAGACCTTTGCTCTATGTATCATCAAATTCACATCCATGATGAGGACATACCTAAAACAACTATTAGAGCTCATTAAGGCCGTTATGAATTTATGGTAATGCCTTTTGGCCTCACAAATGCACCACATACATTTTATAATTTGATGAACACTACTTTTAGGCCATTTTTGATAAAGTTTTTATTAGTGTTTTTTGATGATATCCTCATCTATAGAAAAAATAGGGAAGACCATTTGAAGCATGTAAAATAGGTAATTTTAATTCTATAATAACATCAAATTTATTACAAACATTCCAAATGTACTTTTGGTGTCTAAGAGGTGGAGTAATTGGGACATATTGTTTCACATGAAGAAGTGAAAGTTGATCCTTAAAAATCCAAGTGATGATGGAGTGGTGAGTTCCCAAGACCCTCAAGAACCTTCAAGAATTTTTAGGGCTAATTAGTCACTATCATAGGTTTTTAAAAAATTATGATAGCATTGTATCCCTACTCACCTCTTTGTTTAATAAATAATCCTTCCAGTGGATTGATTCAGCTACCAAGACATTTGAATGATTGAAAATGGCTATGTGCATAACTCCAATTTTGGCTACTCCTAATTTTTCAAAAACATTTATTATAGAATGTGTCATATCTAGATATGGCATGGGTGATGTAATTATGAAATAAGGAAGACCACTAGAATTTTAAAGTTTTTAATTGAAGGGAAAAAATAGGCTCAAATAAATCTATGAGAAAGATATGATGGCTATTCTGTATGCAGTGAAACAATGGAGACCTTATCTAATGGGTCGTCACTTTTAGGTAAAGATTGATCATGATATCCTTAAATATTTTTTGGAGTAATGATTATCATATTAAGAACAACATAAATGGGTGACTAAAATGTTAGGACATGATTTTGAAATAGTTTATAAGAAAAGAAAATAGAATGTGGTCATAGATGCCCTCTCCTAATAGAATGAATTGGTTGAGGCATTATTATGTGCCATGACCATGTGGCAAGCATATTGGCTAGAGAGATATGAATGGGAGAATAAAAATATTACCAAGGATTTGATTCAAAATCTTTAGCATGGTTATAACTAATGTAAAAAAAATATGTGTAAGGGGAACACATTATGATATAAATATAAATTATACCTCTATAAGCAATCTCTCCTCAAACATAAAATTATTCAATAACTTCATGCCTCTCCACTTGGAAGTCATTATGGATTTTTAAGAACATATAATAGAATCGAGCAAGATTTATTATGGGAAGGACTCAAAGGGTATGTCCATAAATATGTGGCTGAATGCACAACATGTCAATAAAATAAAGGTGAAACCATTAAGACCAAAGATCTTTTGTAACCTTTATCCATCCATAACTAGTGTTAGGAGAAGGTTTTCATGGATTTAATTATGGGTTTACCATAGTCTAAGGGTAAAAATGTTATCATGGTATTTATAGATTGACTCACCAAATATGCTCATTTTTTACTTATCATAACCATTTGTTTCTATTACATTATCTTCTACTTTTCTCAATACAGTTCAAAAATTTCATGGTACTCCAAAGATCATTGTAAGTGATTGAGATCCCATATTTACTAGTAATTTTTGGACTAAATTATTTTCATGTTTGGGCACTAGTTGGATCATAGATCATACTATCATTTTCAATCCAATGGAGAAATAGAGGTAGTCAACAAATGTCTAGAAGAGTATCTTTATTATTTTGTTTCCAACAAATAGGATAAATGGATTCATTGGCTACCACTTACTGAATGGTGGTATAACACTTATTCTCAACCTTCTTCCAAGATGTATCCCTTTTTAGAACTATATGGGTATCACCCACCATCCATAACTTTAGCTTTGATAGTTCATCCTAATGTTTAAGATATTGAGGAGCACATTCACCATCACCATGAGGTGTTAGTCAATTTGTGAGAAACTTTAGTGATGTCACAAAATAGAATGAATAAATAAGAAGATCAACATTGTAGTGAGTGGTACTTTGTCATATATGATTGGGTATTTATGAATTTACAACCATATAATCATATGTTTATTAAGTAATATAAAAAGGATAAAAATATATCACCTAAGTATTATGGCCCTTATTAGATCTTATAGAAAATTATTAGTGTGGCTTACAAGGTGGAATTACCTACATCCACTTGCATACATATTGTATGTATCTTACCTGAAGAATGTAATTAGACACAAAGTTTAAAATCAAAATGAGTTACCTAAATTAGATGAAGAAGGCTAAGTAATTCTAGAAATTGAAGAGATCCTTCACATGCACACTAAGCAATTGTAGACCAAAGCCATTAATGAGTATTCGATCAAATGGAAGAACCTTCATTCTAAAGATGTAATATGGGAGGATGAAATATTCCTGCAATAACATCCTCATTTAATTAAACATTAAGGACATCATTGTTTTGAAGGGGATGGGAATGCTACACCCTTAAAATATAATGTGTCTAGGGATATGTGTGGTCGACATGTGGTTTTCATACCTTCATATTATCTTATTGCATTTATTTATGTTCTTAGTATGGTAGCCAATGGAATAACCTTGGATAAGTAGAGTATATATAAGAGGTATTGGTTAATATTTTATCATCATATTAAAAATTCAATTCTTATTAAATTATTTTGGAGGTTTCCCCTTTGAAGCAACTTAGTCATAATATTCAATTATTATGCTCTTTTGGTAATTGTTATTATGGATATGTTTATTCTACTCTTAATTTTATGATATATAATTTTATTATTATGAATCATCTAAGTAATTTAATTACATATAATGAGCTACCATGGTTAGTTTATCCACAAATACCAAGATCATATTATGATGATTCCTAGACATAGGAAAACCTTAGACAAAGTCTATGGTGATCACTTACCATTTCCATTCAGGTATAGAATATGGGTATAACAACCTAACTAGATGCATGTGTTCAACCTTAACTTAGAAATGCTCTAAGAATCTAGAGATGAAATTAGTTACATATTTCTTTATTCCATTCTATAAATACAAAGGTTTTAACTCTATTACCAACTTAGTCACTCTTGGATGTCCTAAATATGGTGTATTGTTTAATTTCATTAGCATAATATTACTCAAATTATCCTTATTAGGCACATAAATCCTACCATTATACCTTAAAATCCCATCATTAATTAATTGAAAACCTTGATATCTACACTGTTACAAGGTTTTAGCAAAAGATTTATTAATTTTCTTGTAAAAATCATCACCGAGTGAGAATTTTACTACTTGATCTCAGAACGTGCTTATAATTGTAGCCAAAGTTGTAATGTATCTGCTATAGTTAAGGGAATTTGATACTCTATTTTACTTGACATTAATGTAGTTTATATCAAAATCATAAACTGATAGAAACTCTAACCACCACTTCTGGAAAATATTGAGGTTAGGTTGGGTGAAAATATACTTAAGACCTAAATTATCAATCTTAAGTTAAAAGGGTTTACCCAACAAGTAATGCCTCCACACTTGTAAGGAATTAACCATAGAAGATAGTTCTAGATCATGAGGAGCATAATTTTCCTTATTGGTGTATGCCTTTTTTCCTATGGGTTTTGTCTACACAGTTGCATATTGCTTGCTTAGGGGCTTTAGTGTCATGTTGGTTATTTGGAAATTTTAATACCACATTCACTGGAATGGGTTATATCTTTCCTCCTTCAACCTATTTATGTACTTGTTCCCTTTCATATTCTTAATACAATATTGTGTGGATCATTGGTGTCTCATTCCTCTTGTTCATTTCTTGTAGTTATATGTATGTGTGTGCTTACTATTGTTTTGTATATTATACATCTCACATAGCATACTAATGAGGTAATAGAAAATGATAAGTCATTAACAATAGAAAATTTATGAAGAGCAAACACCAATGTGATAAGGAGGCTAAGCGTGGGCCCACTAAAGAATAAAGGTGTCAAACATGAGACACCAAGGTAGAATTTCCTCAAAATATCAAACCACCTTATTCTAGACTTTGATCTAGTTCCAACGAGTGGTTGGAAGGCACCTTTCACCTCTCTTAAGGGTACTATTTTAATAATTATGTGCAATTTTTATTAAAAATAAGGTATTTATGATAAAACATTTTATTAATATCTAACAAATGATAGATCAAAATTGAGCACCATATTTTGAAAAAGTGTGTATTTTTCAATTTCCCACATAACTATCCCATTTTAATTATAAAATGTATTGAATTATAAAGTTCCAAAATTTGGGGGGGTTATTTGACTAGTTCAAACATTTACTTCTCCACGAACACATTATCGGTAGAGTTTGACACCCTCTTTCCTATTTGCATTTCATGTGTACTAATTTTTTCAATTGTATTAATTTCTCATTCTCATGGATGCATTGTTAGCTTAGTCTAACATCCATTTGTTGAGACATGCATTATCAATTATGCATTGTTTACTCATACCTGTCTAGACATATTATCAGTTAAGTCTGATGTTCTCACATTGAGCATTCTTTGTTATTGTAAACACAAGGGGGAATCACTATTAATTATCTTGGGGAGATTTTTTGTGGGCCGTATATTCTCTTGTGTGCACATTCAATTTTTTTAATTGTTACTTGTGCCCATTTAGTGACTGCTTGCATAGATTACTCTTATATTCCTAGATGCATTATTAGTAGAGCCTGACATCCATTTTAGCATGTATTGTCACTTGTATAGTAATTTCTCTCACTTTATTAGACTCATTTTTAAATGTAGTCTAAATTCCATCTCTAGAGAATACACTATTACTCTTAGTTGTGGTCATGTCGACCCCACTTGAGAGATTCTTATTGAGGAGTGTTGTTTCATATCTAATTATCCTTCTTGGTAAGGAAAAATATGCTTCATGACATGCTTATATGGTATTATCACTCAAGGAATGGGAACTTATTCCATTATTATATGGATAACTTCTTGCTCTTATTGACCCAGGTCAATACAATGACTAACCAACTCTTATGACTGTGTCTATGATCATTTGTTGTTGCATGTTTCATGGGATCTACACCACCATGTGGAGCACACAGAGTGTTCTTCTATTATTTTAAGTAATATAAAGTCTCTTTTTGGAGATCCTACTAAGACCTATATCACATCTCCTCCTCTACCCATCATCTCTTTTGAGATAGTTGTCCTCTCACCTCCTACTTTTATTCCCTATGATGACACATTCGAGGTGGATAGTGCTCTTCCTTCTATCAAGCCACCACTATAGGATGAGATTTTTATAAACTATAGTTATCCTATTATAGATTCTACATTCATTCCTATGTAGATTATTGCTATTTTAGAGCCTTCATAGACTTTCACTTTGGAGGACTCTATTGTTTATAATATGAGTACACACATTAAGAGTATTGATGACTCATATGTTCCTGTAGACATTCATCTTGTAGATTTGAGTTCTTTAATTGTAGACCAGTCTTTAGTTTTGATAGTTGTTGAGCATTACTCTCTTCTTCCCATGGACATTATTTTAGTGAATGTTACATGTCTATCTTCTTCTCTAGTTATTATCTATCCTTCATTGCATGCTTCTTCATTGCCATATTTTATAGTTAGTCTTATGATATCAAATCAGACTTTAGCACATTTGAGCACTATTAGGGAGATATTTCAACATTTTTTAGATATCTACATCATGATTCCTACACACATTCCACTTGAGTGGGATTTTAGTAGTTTGATAACTCAAGGTTTATTTCATCTAAAAGGAAAAGACAACATTTGTTTTAGAGGGACCTATTAAAACATTCACCATGCAACATTATGCTTTCACATTCTCTCTCTTCTATGTGGAGGCTTACTTCCTTCATGTTTTATAGGATGTTGGGGATCATCACTATGTACTTGGGTGTTGATTATTTTAGCATCTTCTTCTAGGGGGTCTTTTAGTCTCCTCTTCTCAATTTCTCTCTTTTAGCGGGGGGGGAGTTTTTCCCACTAGGTTTTCTCCTTTTATCTACTTTATGAGAGATTGCATTGTACATGGGTACCTCATCAGGGCTTGTTGTCAGGACCCTTTTTTTGATTTTTTGTATCATCATCTACCTAAGCTTTGCTTATGGGGGGTGTTGGTGTATGATTTTTTTCTATGGTTTTTGGCTACATAGTTGCATATTGATTGCTTAGGGGCTTCAGTGTCATGTTGGTTATTTGGAAAGTTCAATACCACATTCAATGGAATGGGTTATATTTTCCCTCCTCCAACCTATTTATGTACCTATTCCCTTTCATATTCTTAATGGAATATTGTGTGGATCATTGGTGTCTCATTCCTCTTATTTATTTCTTGTAGTTGCATGTATGTGTGTGCTTAGTATTGTTTTGTACAATACACATATCATATATCATATTAAATTGGTGCATTCACTTGGATCAATATTTTTGGAGCTCATTCTGATATTCCTCATAAGGTTTCAATTTCCTAGATTTAAAGGCTATTACTAAACCATCCTACATGAGCACACCTCTTAAACTATGATATGAAGCATCAATTATCACTAAAAATGTCCATTTAGATATATAATATATAGTAATAGTGTAAAAATAAGCCTCTATTTTAGAACCTAAAAGGCTTAACACTTATTTGACCATACAAATTGTTTATCTTTTTACTAGATAGAGGTTATTGGGTTATCCATCTAAACAAAATTTTGGTAAAAATTTCCTATAGTACCTTGCTAATCCCATTAAGCTACGCACTGCATCCACATTTTTAAGTGTTGGTAAATCCATGATGGCCCTAATATTAGCTAGATTCACTAAAATTTTCTCTGTAAATATGACGTGTCCCAAGTATTATACTCTCTTTTGAAAGAAATTACACTTAGACAACTTATCATATAGATTATGTTTCCACAACAATTAAAAAACTAACCACAAGTTCTCAACATGCTCTTCCTCATTCTTGGAATAAATGAGGATGTAATCCAAAAAGACTAAAACACATTAATCAAGATAATGCTTGAACACACTATTCATTAGGTTCATGAATAATATTGGTGCATTCATTAACCCAAAAGGTAACATTGTGAACTTGTAGTGCCTATAATGATTTTTAAAAGTTATTTTTGGAATATCCTCATCCCAAATCATCAATTGATGGTAACTTGATAAAAGATCAATCTTTGAAAAGATAGTATCATCATACATTTGACCAAAAATATCATCAATGTGATTAAATAAATACTTATTATTGATCATTTATTTATTAATCATGTGTCATTAAATGCAAAAAAAGGGTTCCATCATTATTGATGAAAACTATAGGTGCATCCCATGATAAAACACTTGACTAAATCAAACCCTTGGCCAACATTTCTTGAAGTTGTGCCTTCAACTCAATTAGATTAATTTTTATCATCCTATAAGGTTACTTAGAATATGATTTTTACCCTTAAATTGTATCTATAGTGAAATAAAATCCCATTTTGGAGGTAACCCTAGCAGTTCATTTGGAAAAACATCCTAAAATTATTGTATAAAGGGTTAATCTTCCAAGGTGGGTTCCTTGAATTCTACAACTTCATCCATTTTGACAAAGAAAGTTTGACATCCCTTGTGTTGATCTATTTTTAATTAAATGGAAAAATTTGCCTGAGCATTAGCTTCCTCTAATGGATTTGGGTTTGGTTTCCCAAATTGTCTAAATATTCAACCTTTTTAAGGAAGCAATTCACTTTGGATTTATGCCTAGAAAGCCAATTTACTCCTAGGATCACATCATATGACCCTAGTGGTGGTACATAAAGATCCACAATGGTGGTAAATTATGGAAACTAGATTTTATCCTCTATAAGACATTTGTCAACCTTGACTTTGGACTTAATCCCACACTATGATGACCATGTATTTGCCATATAACTAGCTTCCCTAGAAAATTTAATTAATATTATAGGAGAGATAAAACATTAAGTAGCTCCAATATCAATTAAAACAATAATTGGATGACCAAAAAGAGTACTTGATACTTATATGGGAGAGGATTGAAATTTATCCTATTGATTATCTACCACTGTATGTATATGTTACTGGAAGGTTACCTACTGTGAAGAAGAGGTTGTGTTATTGTTATTTCCATTTATCTTCCATTGAGGATAATCTTTAGCATAATAATATCCTCCTTAAATAAAAAATATTCCTAGATATCCCTTCCTCTTAGACTAATTTACACCTCTAAAACCTTATCTAAAATTGCCTCTTGGTTTCCTATTCCTAGAACTATTTGAAAAACTTATATTTTAATTGTTGGAACAGTTCTTGGAATTTCCATTGTATTTCTAGTTCTTAATAAAAGGTTTCTTATAACTACCAATTTTTTTTTTATACTTCTCTTTGACCTTTGTCAGTTATTTTAGCTTCTGTTCTTACTTTACAACCTTTTCAAATAACTAATCCATAGTGGATGGTCCATGAACATCTACCTCAAAACTAATTTGGAGTTTTAGGTCCATAATGAACTTATTGATATATAAACATTCATCCTTATTGTATTGTAGAACATATTTCAAAAGCTTAGTAAATTGATCCTAGTACTCGTTCACTAACAAGTCTCCTTGCATCAAGTTCTGAAAATCTATCAAATTTTGATCAAAATAAAGCCAAGGTAACCATTGTGCTCTAAAAAGAGTCACAAATTACTTCCATGTGGTGGTAGTAGAATCTAGATTAATTTCAATCTTTTTGTTATCCCACCAAATTATTGATTCACTAACTAATTTTTAAGATCCCCACACTACCTTAGTGACTTCTTATTAATTTAAAATCTTGAATTACTTTTCTATGTGTGTGATACAAGATTTAACTCCATCACCCAAAATCATGCCATCAAATTTGGGTGGGTTTATCTTTTTCATGTCTCATGCTAGTTTTGTAACTACTTGAGATATAACATCATAGTGCACTTCCTCTTGCCTTTACTCTCAAGGAACTTCTTATTTAGTAGGGTGTTCTTTAGGTACCTCTTATTCATTTTTATCTTTTGGGCCATGAACCTCTAATTCAAAAGCTGCTATATAGTCTTGTGTCTCATTAATAACAACAAGAATTTTATTAAGTTTTATAACTTTCTCTATCATTTATTAAATGAGATCAGTCTAAGGGTTTACATTAGAAGGATCCTCACCAACCGATCTACCTCACACCATTGTCCTTTCTATAAATTTAGGGGAATAAAATTTACATTAGTGGACTCATTATGTCTAAGAGATAAACCTTAAGCTCTAATACCCTAATGTTAGGCCCAACTAGTACTAACCCATAATGACATCAATTTTTTTAATTTTAATATAACCTTACTTCCAAGATTAATTATATCCATTAGTTTAGTACCTAAAAACTAAATGAACCTCAAGCCATAGATACATGAATCACATCATCCCACTAAAAAATTAAAACTCAATTAGTACTCAAGCATTAAATAAATCAATAAGATAAAGATCTTATCATTTATGGAACAAGGTAAACCAAGAATTAAAAATATGATATAATCCATGGGTCAATATTAAATACATTTATATCCATTACTATTTACAATTTGAGAATGTTATATAAATATATATCCACTGCTATGTTGAAAACACATCCAAAATAATGTACAGTAATATATGATGTCCAATATACATATTAATAATTACAAAATATAGAATTAACTACATAAAACAATGTCATGATCCATCACATAGCCTAAGCATAATTCTTTTTGGTTGAATCAAATGATAGTGGGGAACCATCATCCAAGTTCTTCACCTCCAACCATAAACCAACATTCTTCTACACACCTCCCTTGTGGGAGTGGCCCTACCCTTTTTGGAAGGGACTATAAGAATAATGTAGATATCAAGAAATAACTGGAACCCATGTGTGTACTAACACTATTGCCTAAAATAATTAAATACAACATGGAATCCATTTATTTATTTAAATGATATCAACAATGCATGTGAACTAGAAGTACAATAAAATGATAATGTCTTAGCTATAAAATTACTTTGGCAAAATTTTCCATTATATAATTCAGATTTAATAATCTGAGTTATTTTCACTCACATAATACTCTCTATTACTGAATCATGCCAATAATGATATTAGGGGGTATGTATATGAGTTATCCACTGGCATACACATATATGTACCTCAAGTTATCCAACACAACTAGGAACTAAAGATTCAAAAGTAGATTAATAAAATAACATGTAACAGTAAAATATTTAAACAATCATAAATAAGAATCAACTCCATAATAGATATGTTTGTTAAGGTAGAATAAGAATCAAGTCATTCTATGCTTAAATCCCAACATATCAATCTATTATATTTCCCATATATACCAAAATTTAATAAATTCCATAAAATAGATTAAGCATACTAATAACATTTAATTTCATTATGCATACGTGCAAGAATCATGAGCTTTAGTCCTATAAGTATAGGTAACTAAAGACATTCTATAGCTAACATCAAATAACCATGCAGTCCATTTATCCAATATAAATCATTATTAAATAACCATGAGCACCACTAAACAATATTGCACATAAGATATGATAATTACACTTATAATTTTAATCATATATAAAAGCTTAATAGATGTAAACCATAATGCCTTAGCTTATAACTTTGTCTTAGGGTTCAAGAAATTAAAAATATTCATTCAAATAGATATATAATAAAACAATACATAGTTCCTATTGTACCCAAAATTTCCCCTATTCTTTTAAAAAATAATGGGGAACCACTTTGTTTTTGATTTGGCCTGTGTTTTTTAGTTTTCATCTTCATTTTATGAAAATTTTGTAGATTGGTCCTTAATCTCAATACTTAGAAGTAGAAATAATGGTGTTTTACATTTTAGACTAACTTATTAATGTCTTTTAGGAGTTTTGTACTTATGCAAGTTTTGGAAGTCATGTGAACTTTGAAGGACTTAACACTTCAAAAATTATTAAGTTTAGAATTTATTCATCGAAAAATTTGTTTGGTACTTTGGTTTAGGATTTATTCATCAAAAAAACTATTTGGAACTTGTTCATCATAATTTTTTTTGAAACATTCTTCACTAGATTTTGTGTTCAAAGGTTTTGTTCAGGACTTGTTTATTAGATAATTTATTTAAAATAGTATTCATCAACTTTTGTGTTTGGAGGTTTTATTTGAGACTTATTCATCAAACATTTTGTTCATGACTAATTTTGGGGGTTTCCCTTGTTCACATCTAGTTTTGTTTGTAATTTCTTCATCAATTTTTATTTTTTAGAGAATCGATTTGGGATTTTGATCATTAGACATTTTATTTATGATTTATGTCATCAGATATTTTATTTGGAGTTTGTGTTTAGAGCCTTGGATTCATGAGAGTTAGTTGGATTGATCCCAAAATGAAACCCAAATCCCAATTGCTGAAAGCCCATTAGGCTTAGCCAATAAATCAAAAGCACTTCACAACACTTGTCAAAGAATGCAAAGACATGTATTTCCCACCATAAAATCTAAAAAGGTTTGAATTATGAAAGTAAAAGAAGTTTATGAATGTTGGGCATTAAAATTACAAGAACTAGAATTGAATATAAAATCTATATTAATGACTTGCAATTATTGATGTGTTCATTGATGATAAGTAAATTATGAATTCAATTATTACTATATGAATAATCCCTATCTACCTATACATTAATTGGAAAGACACAAGCAATAGAGAGAAGTTTTCAAAATATAGGAAAGTAAATTTGCGTAAACCAATTAAAAGGTAATGGTTTCATCATCCTAGGTGTTCAAAGGAGTAATGCCACTATCTTAGTTTTCCATTAAAGAATCTACAAAGTATACAAACACTGTGTTTGACTCTACCATCTTCAAAAACTAGTATCCTAACTATTTAGACATATGGGATGCCATTGATGATGTTGATGCCTTTTTCCACAAAGAAGATCTATCACCAGTGCAGAGCCAATTGGTGACAAACCTAATCTCTCTCAAGAGATAAGGATTACACTTGGTGGTAACCAAGCTTTAGGTTATGCCATGTATTGACCTAGTGTGATACTTTTTTTTTGATATCAAGGTGATAAATGACATTTTCCTACATCATGTGGATTACAAGGTGATAATTTCCAAAAATATTTATCTTTGCCAATTTTAGATGCTATATTTGACATGCATAGGGTGGTAGCATGTAATAAGAATAATTCAATTGAAAAAAATTTAAGTGGATGTCTTCTTCTTGGGGAGTTTATTGTCCTAAGGGAAAATACCCCATGCCTATCAATAAATTTAGAATGGGGGTCAATGTTAGGATGGCCCTTTTGAATAGGATATACAACCTCCCAAGCATCCATTTTTTTCACCTAGATTGGGTGCCACTTCTAGACATGTTGATGATGTCTGACATGAATTTTTCCCTAGGGGAGATTATCAAAATTAGGATAAGGGATCAAATTCTACATAAAATCAAATGGTCCAATTCAACAGGACATTTCTATATGATGTTATACCTCCTCAATGTAGTAATGGGAACTATATATAGGGAATATGGGTCACTTTGGAGCCCAAATTTGGATTACATAAATAATTGCATCTATGATTACTATTTATTCATGTATATATATGCATACACCAAACATATCACCTAGATTGTAAAATATGTATATCCTTAGGTATGGAAAGCTATCCATGAGGTCTCACTACCCAGGATATCTAAGAGTATAACATATACATTGGCACCTCAAGGTGACTATTGGCTATACCTAGATTATTTAATGATTATGGTCACTAGTAATAAGGTCAACCCTCTATGCCTCCCTAAGTCATTCTTGATAAACTCATAGAGAAAGAGATTGCAATCTAGCCTTGGTGGAGTGTAGAAGAATATTTGATAAAGAAAAAGAAAATCATGTTCTACGAATCCCATACAATAATAGGCTGAAAGCGCTACATAATGCAAAATCATTTTGGGGAGGTTTGTAATAAAATGAAGTATTATTTATTGGCCACCCTACCTCATAGATATTGGGACCCTCATGGTCTAATTTAAAAACATATCCAAGGCTTTGGTATTCCATACCAGCATGTTCCTTATGACCATGATTTATTATTATTGAATGTAAAAGAAGATGCCTAAGTCATGGAAAGGGTACAAACGGTGGGGATTAGAGAGGAAAATTTAAAGATAATTCAAGGAGAACCTTCAATTTTAGTTCAATAGATGCACATAAAGATTCTACCCCTAGAGGATGGACTCCTTTAGACTTCTAGATCAATACATCCCCATAATAAATAAAGGAATAAGGAGAGCCTTCTTAAAAATATCCCCAAGTATTGAAGGATGTTAAGATAGAGCCTAGTATGACTGAAATGGAGCATCAAAGAGCCCAAGAATATCCAATTTGCTTAAACTCCTCTGATTCCTAAATCCAAGATCACCCAACTACATCACCTATACAAGAGGTTATTACTATCTAATTTAGCAAGCCTCCTTCCTAGCTAAGAAAGCTTTAATCTATTATCGAAAGAAGTGAAGGGATCCTCCCCTCTTGGGGAACCCAGATAATGATGAACCACTAGTAGGCACATATTTAGTTTAGAAAAAAACTCCAGTAGAATAAGAAATGGAAGAAGAGGAGGAATTAGAAAGAGCACACACATTAATCCTCATAAATGACAAAGGGAAGCCACCTATGAATGATGGCCAATTAGGTAATAAGCCTCAAAATTTAGCCCCTTCTTCCCTAATTTCCTATTTTATTCCCATTTCTTTAATAATTTCATTTGATTCAATTCCCCTTAGTACTATCATAAAAACACCTCTAGTCACTCCAAAAATAGAGGATGTTTCCCTTATCCCTATTGTTTTAATTACATGAGTAATGCCAACCACATCTATTATTTCCACCACTATGGATATTTCTTTTGAGACTACCTTAATCCAACCTAAAAAAAATGAGTGCTTATAAGAATGTTGAAAGGGAATTGGTAAGCTCCCAAATTCATGTATCATCTACTCAAATAAAATTTCCAACACCTTCCACTAGCTCTTCCCAATATACTACTGTAACATACTCAGGGAAGGCTAAAAGAGGGAAATAGGTGTATACATTCCACCCAATACCTCAATATGGAGGTGTGGATTAGTCTAAAATAATATGACCCTCCCTTCTTGACTCAATACTTAAAGTATCTTTAGAGAAAAAATTAAAAGATCAATTGGATAATATTATATATGAGGACACACAACTAGTAAATCTAGCATAATGAGCCATCCCTCTATGGGTAGCTAATCTTAGATCAAAGGTTTCTTAGATGACAAATTTGAAAATCATATAGTTGCTATAAATAAGCTCCATGTTTGATAAACCCTCAAGAAGCATCTAAAGGGTTAGAAAGAGGAAAGTGGAGGATGAAGCTAGAAGGGAAATAATTTTTGAAGAAAGACAAAAAGTCTTTACCTTGTCCAAAAGGAAGAACATGAAGTTGGGGTAGTCCCCATATATAGTGGAATTTAAGTTCCTTGCTAAAAATCATTAGGATGATTTAATAACATTGCATCATGGGATTGAAATGGCCAGGAAGGAGCTTGGATAAGAGCTAGAATAAATAAAAGAGCTGTAGAAAATAATCCATATCCCTCAAGAAATTAAGATCGAGGTTCAACAGGATGCATCAAAGCTATACAATGCTCTAGAAGTAACTGATGAAATGAGGTCAAAATGAGCTCCTCATATAACTGAGACTCATAAATTATTTAATTATTTAAAGTAGGATGAGAATAAATTGAAGCTACTTATTTATACTAATAATAAGGCTTATATCCATCTTGATTTAATGACACCATTAGAGGCTTCAAATGCCCTCAACTTGGTGGTGATTAGAACCCAGGAGGATAGAGAGTGCATCAAAACAATTGAGGAAGTAATGCCAAAGTATTAAGAACATGAAACTCTCATTTTTCAAATCCTATAAGAATTAAAGCTATAAAAGGCAAGAGATTCAACTAGTAAACTTATTAATAGGATCAATTTTGATCAACTCTTTCAGTAAGCATCTAAGAAATTCAAACAGAGCCTTTAGGGATTAGAAATTGAACAAATTGAGATCAAGCTAATTTTTTTATATAAATAAGGTGATAAAAGTAGCAATTTTCAAGATAAAATTCTAGATTACAAAGGTAAAGCATGCCAAGCTCCTCAAACAGGTAAACAAGGTACCTAGATGCTCATTACTCAACATTGACATTATTATACATCAACATGATGTAGGACATAAGTGTTATCTTTATTTGTAAGTGAATAATAATAATGATGCTACAACTTCTAGTTCAACATCAATATCTACTATAATATCTCCAATAATCAATACATCCATGAAAACATCTGTCCATACTTAAATTAAAGGTTAATTTCATGCCCATCAATACAAAGGTGTTAATTTTTTAATCATAGTTTGATTATGTTACAAATTAAATGTGAAAGTTTATTAAAATATTTGTAATCATGTACTTATTACATCACATTATATAGGCTAATTATAAATTGACAACTTTAAGTTAACTATGAATATGCATACATGTAGTTTTAAAACTAGAAGTAGAATTGAGGTTTTAAGTGCACAATGCAATTACAAGTTTGCATGTACTTATGAGATGAGGTGACCCATTCCAAAGTCTATATATACATCTAGAACCCTTATTTTCAAGGGTTGGAAAATCAATAAAAGAAGAAGTCAAATTTTGATTGTCATGCAATGATGTTTGTGCCTTTTCTTTCCAAATCTATGTAATCAAATTTTATATTTTCTTGGTTGTTTGATTCAGTAATTCTAAGTGTGAAACAAATATGAAGAATTCCTTTGGTTATAATTGATATGCTAATTTTAGATGTACTACAGCTATTGAATAATTAACAATTATTATTGATTATATGTAATTAGGTTGACTATCTCATATTTTTGAGTGTGTAGAAGTGTTTTCACTGATATAGTCTTCTATGTGTATGTGTAATAGCTACCTTAGCTACCTCCTTGATTTGAGTTATAATATTATAAGTATGGGCATGAAAAAACTACCTTAAAAATACCAATATTTGACCTAGATATTTGAATTCCCTATATCAATTTTTCCCAAACTACTTGACTGTGTTTGCATGTGTGTGTGTAGTAGTTCTAATAACAAACATTAGTTTTAAAAAACATTTGTACATGAATAATACAACCTAAATGTAATTATTTAAGTCATAGATCCCTCTTTTTTTCTCTACCCTTCCCCCTTTTTTGGAGTTTATTTCTAAGATTTTCCCACTTTAGATTAATATCCACCCATCTATCTAATCACCTAGTTTTAATTTTTTTTAGATATCATTCATCCATACATAGTCTTATTTAACAACCTGCATGCTCTACCTACTATTCCATCACTTGGTTGTTCAACCACATACCTACAACTCATGACCTGGAGTAAATTTCATCTCCATTATGATCCTAAGACATTAGAAGCTACCTCATTATGATTTAGTGTGCATAAAAACTGCATCAACATTATTTATAGCTCTAGAAGGAGGGACATAGCCTTTCTAATAAAAGAGGTTAATCCCTATGTTGAGTTATAGTAGAGACACCTAGGAGAGTGACTAGAATTAGAGCTTAGGCCAGTCTTCTAGTCTCACCTTTGTAAAATAATGTAAGGCCTAGATTTGTACCAATTACCCCTATCAATAATAGAGCCAAAATACCTTCCCCAATAAGAAACATTTCCCTTATTAATCATCCTATGGATTAGTCACCTTGGTTGATCATATCTTCTATTTCCATCCTAAGGGATGTATATGATGTATTGATGAATTTGGAAAAGTATCTAGCATCCTTCTCTCCTTTAGGAAGAATAATGATAGAAGAACACATCAAGTCTTTCAAAGATGTATTAATATTAATGAATGTTACTAATGAAGATGTTGCATGTAGATTTTTTACTTTAACACTAAAAGATGCTAATTATGATTGGTACCTTAATCTACAATAGAATTCTATTACTTCTTGGAATGAGTGTTAAACTACTTTTCTTACACATTTTGGGTAGGTCACTAGCCCCAATTTGATATACTGACACTTTAATAGCATGAAGAGGGAGCCCAAGAAACCAATTTGTGTCTTCAATGCAATTTTTTAGAAGATATATACCTGGTTAATCCTGACATATAAAATAGCATAAGTGTTAGCATTAAAAATGTACAAAAATGCTCATGATCTAATTATTACAATATTCTTAAGAAGGGCTACTTATATCAACTCTTTGACATTGGCCTATGAAGAGGCCATCAACATTGATAGATAGATTAATCCTCAAGTTCCTGGCACAAATAGTATCAATGCTAATCTCCCAGATTTGAATCCAATTCCACATATGAAATAAAACATAACTACATTTAATTAAAATTAGTTATACTCATCACCTCTTCTAATACAGACATCACATCTGAATTATAGTGACTTGAAAAACCATGCACATGGAAATGGTTATCATCAGAACTAGCATATAATTACATCCCCTACTATTGTTTCCTAGAGCATAGATTCTACTAAAGCATAGTCATATGGCATACAAAAAATGGTCCAAAAATTAAGTAATGATTTTATTAGCATGCAATGAAAAATAGGCAACACTAATGGCCTAAATAATTATCATAATTATGGGTTCCAATGGTATAATAAACCCTTAAAAGGGCCTAAAAATAATACAAAGTAGTTGAGCAAGCCTCCAAAAATCAATATAGTAGAGACAACCTTGTCCAACTAGTGCAGAATGCATAACACATCTCAGCATGGTGAAATTAACTATGTTGAGATTTTTGTAGATTTTGAGCTATTTCAAAGAGAGGTGGTGAGGCAAGATTTAATGCATAACCCACCAAAATTCCACCATGACTCTGGATATTTAAAAACCACCATGTTTTTTGAGACCCATGAGTTTCCTTTCTCAAGGAAAGATGAGAACATAATAGAGGATAACACTAATGAGATCAATGCCTCACAATAATATCAAAAATGTGGTTAAAACCTAAGGAATAAATAACCCTTCACAACATCTACTCCTCTAAATACGTATTGATCAAAAACCAAGAATGAAGTACCCTATCACATAGTATAATGTCAAGAATGAAGAGGTAAGTTATGAATCCCCTAGCCTTGAAATTTATACTTTCACCACATGAAATGAAACACAAGAACCAAAATCTTAGAGCCTTACCTAAAAATAGACTCTCCACTTTGATAGTGCCAGCTCCAAATAAGGATGAGACAAAATAATTGAATTGATTAATCCATAAAGAAAGAAGTTCCTAGTAGCATACATATTATATTTACCTTGCACCAAAATAGATCCAAATATGAAGCATTGATTTTGGAATTATATTTTTCCCTAAAAAATAATGTCAAGAAATTATTGGTATATGGGGATTCAAAGATAGTAATCAATCAGATTAAAAATAAATACTAGTGTAAGCTATCATATCTAAAAATATATAAAAATAAAGCATGGGATTTGATTGAATCCTTTGAGTATTTTAATATATTAGTTGTTCTTAGAGATTAAAACCAAGTCATAGATTCACTAACTACTTTGGTTGCCAATTTGGAGCCTCTCTAAGAATATTAGGTTAAGAGATTATCCATTGAGCTAGCACCTTGTCCTTATATTCTTGACAATGTAGAGAATTTAAAAATATTTGATGATGACCAACATATCATCCAATTTTTAACCAACTCAGGATAATTTGAGTCCCAAATAATTAATGACAAAGAAGTTAGTTATCTCTACCAAGAAGAGTCAAATGAGGAAGGTGTCATCCAAATCAAAGAAAATAGTCTTCCACTTGGATTGGTTTCCTTAGAGAGAGCATTTGATATAAATCCCCAAGCTCAATAATAAAGGCATCCCAAGGTAAACGATTCTAACTTCAAAAGGAAGAATTTGGGGGATGAGAGTAGCCCACACTACATCA
The DNA here is from genome assembly GCA_037957365.1 of Torreya grandis. Lineage (NCBI taxonomy): Eukaryota > Viridiplantae > Streptophyta > Pinopsida > Cupressales > Taxaceae > Torreya > Torreya grandis. The sequence continues at coordinate 924,104 of JARHVA010003939.1, read as the reverse complement.
ACATTGGCCTTAGTTTCACTCTATAAGAAATATAATGGGTGAAATATTTACTCACCCAATACAAATACATGATTATATAGATGCATGAGGAATTGAATGTTTATGACCGAAAGGTAATCACTCATAAAATTCCACTAAAACCAAACCATAAGCCATTCAAACAAAGACAAAGAACAATAAACACTATCTTGGAACCTCTTATTTAAAGAGAATAAGAAAAGATATTGAGTGTAAGGATAGTTTTCCCAATTAGGCATTCTACTTGAGTGGCCAATTTAGTCCTAGTCAGAAAGAAGAATGGAGAAATTAGTTTATGTGGTTATTTTGAAAACTTTAATAAATATTGTAATAAGGATAACTATCCACTTCCCTCTCTAGATGAGGTTATTTAGATAGTTAGTGGCTTTAAAATGATGTCCTTCTTGGATGGATTTTTGGTTATAATTATATGCTAGTAGAATCAGAAGATAAAATGAAAACTGCATTTACCACAAAGTGGGGTACCTCTACATATAAGAGGATGAGTTTTGGCCTAATTAACATAGGTTCCACCTTTAAATGAGCAATGGATCACACATTTCAAGGATTGACAGGTAAATGTATAATCATCTATATGGATGACCTCATTATTTTTTCCAAGAACAAGAATGATGATGTAGGACATTTATAGTCAATATTCAAAAAATGCTAAAGGTTTGAAATCTCACTAAACCCAAAGAAGAGAATGTTTAGAGTTACTGAGGGCAAGCTTCTGGGACATATAATTATCAAAGAAGGGATCATCATCAATCCAGATAGAATCTAGGGGATTTCAAATATTGCACTACCAAACAATAAGAAGGAGCTCAAGTCCTTTGGGAAATTTTAAAAAAATAAAGTTCATCTTAATATTTATAAAAATTGTGAGACCCTTCAATGCAATGCTCAATCAAGATCCTAAATTGGAATGGACATCTAAGGCCTAGAATTATTTTCAAGATATAAAAGATGCTATATCTGAGGCTTCCATACTGATTAGTTTGGATTTCACAAAGGACTTATACTTATATTCATTTACTTTAGAACATAAAATTGATGATGTCCTAATGTAAAAGAGAGATGAGATCGAGCATCCCATTGCATTTATGAGCACAAAATTAAAAGATGCAGAACTCAAGTATTCCATGATTGATAAGAAAATATTTTCTCTTATGAATCAATGAAGAAATTCCCTCCCTACATATTGAGAAATAAGACTATTGCTGTCATGCTTGACTCTACTATCAAGCTTACTTTGACATAGAATAAATTGGGAGAACATAGAGGCAAATGGATGGAAAATTTGTAGGAATTTGATATAGAGATCAAGCCTACTAAAGTCATCTAGGGTCAGGGTATCATCCTACTCATGTCCAAGCTTGACCCAAGCATTACTATTTAAGAGGTTTGTGAGGCCCATGTGTCTAGAGGGGAATGATATACTAACATAATTCAATATTTTCTTATAGGTATTTATTCCCCAAAACTCAATCAAGAATGAAGGAGAGATTTGAGGCTCAAATCCCCTCACTACATGATTAGAAAAAGATTTATTTATAGGATAAACTATGAAGGCATCTACCTTAGATGTGTATCAATAGAAAAGGCTCAAGAGATTGTAGAAAACCTACACTAGAAGATAGGTAGTGGTCATGTATCTGGGAACTCCACAACTCATAAAATCCTAAGAATGGGCTATTATTGGCCAAAAATATTCAAGGATACCCATGACCATGTAAGGACATGTCATGAATGCCAAATTTTATAAAAAATAGAAGTAAATGCAGCAATGCCCTTATAACTTGTTGAGGGAAGACCATTTTCCTAGTGGGGGTTGGACTTCATTGACATCATTAACCCAAAGTCTTTAGTAGGTCATAAGTTTTTACTCACTACCATGATTACTACACCTGATGGATTGAGGTAACGATTACCAAGAATTCCAGAGCACAAGATGTGATTCACTTCTTAGAAGAACACATCACAACTAGATTCGACACTCCCATATCTCTAGTTTGTGATAATGGGCTAACATTCTAATCAATGAAATTCACTAAATGGGATTATGAAAATCAGATCACCATTAGGTCATCTTATAACCACTATTATTAGGGTTAGCTAAAGCAAAAAATAAGAACCTGATACATGTGATTAATAAATCAATTGGGGATAAGCCTAAGGACTAGAATAATCTAATTAAGTATGCCCTGTGGGTAGACCAAACAAGATATAATTAATCCCTCAAGGCCTCACATTATCTACTAATATATGGATGATGACCAATATTCCCAATCATGCTAAAATTTCCAACCTATCAATACATGCAAGAATATATGTAACCAAATGACAAAGTAGAATATTGATTACTAGATATAATAGAAATGGAAGACTCAAGGATTGAGGCCCTACAAAATTTCAGCAAACATAAAGACATAGTTAAAATATGGTTTAACAAAAGAGAAAAATTCAAATCATTTAGGATCTTTGATCTAGTGCTTCTATGGGATAAATCCCATGAAAAGAAAGGGTAGCATGATAAGTTTTCTCCACTATGGATTAAACCATACCAGATTTTAGAGATCCTAAGAAACAATGCATTTTTTTAAATGGACCTTAAAGGTAATGAACTCATATATCCAATCAATGAATAATTTATAAAACATTACTTCATGGATGTACCATCTAAAATTTCCCTTGAGTGATGAAGAAGGCATGGTAGAGTTAGTAGTTTAGTTTTCCTAATTTTTAGTTTAGTTTTTCTACTTTCTAGTTTAGTTTTTTTGCTTTCTAATTTAGTTTTCCTATTTTATAATTTAATTTTCCTAATTTCTAGTTTATCCATTTTGTTATTTTCTATGATGATCTAATTGGTTCATCCTAACATGAATGAACTAATAGCCTACCAGTTGGGGCCCCTATTTATGCTTAAAATGATATATGGGAAAGGAAAATTTCCAAAAGACTCATAATTTGGGGTTTGATTCACATACATATTATAGTTTTGTGTTTGAGGTCTTCAAGATTTGGGTATGTAATAAAAATAATTCAAGGTTGTGTCGTAATTAAATATTTCTACAAGGTGTGTGAAAATTGCTCTCAAATACTCCATATGAATTTATAAAGTTTTTTCACTCCATTGGACCAAGCACACTCTTCATAGTAATACTTTTTTAAAGGTGATAATCACTGGTGTGGTTGTAATTGGTAGGGATGTTTTGGTAAATAATTTGTTTTACAACTACACCAACTCATGTTGGTTTCAACTCTCCTTTTTTCATTCATAAAAAAGAACCAATGAGTTAAAAAAAGAGTGATAAATAAATCCCAAAGAAAATCAAAATGGGATCAAAGGTTTACATGATTAAATAAGGTCAATTTACCATGCATCATGCTCAAAAATGGAAGAAGAGGAGAGAAGGAACCCAAAGGTATCTTTGTCAGGGCTATGGATGATTGGCTGGAAAGAGAGTAATCCTTGAGTTCCCCTAATTTAATGAGCTTTAAAAGAACTAGACCAAAACATACATTTTCTCCAAGTCTTTGTAAAGATCCTCACAACAAGGGTTAAATAACATCACTTTAGCATACACAGATCTATGGATGTGAAGACAATTATGTTGTATGATGTAGTTGAGAGTCTCTTTTATATCTCTGATTAGAGTATTTTTTGTGGCACAGTTCATGTCTAATTTAAAATTGATAACCAAAGTTTTGATTTCGTGAATACATGAAAGTATTCCCCTTTTAAGTCACCATTTATTGTACCCAAAATTTACCCTATTCTTTTTAAAAATAATGGGGACCCACTTTATTTTTGATTTGACCCATGTGTTTTAAGTTATCTTCTTTGATCTATGGAAGTTTTTCAAATTGCTCCTTAATCTCAACACTTAGAAGTACAAATAATGGTATTTTACATTTTGTACTAACTTATTAATGTCTTTTGGGAGTTTTGTACTTATGCAAGTTTTAGAAGTCATGCACACTTTAAAGGACTTGGCACTTCAAAAATTATTAAGTTTAGAATTTATTTATCAGACATTTTGTTCATGATTTATTTGTCAGAGAAATTATTCAAGACTTGGTCATCAAATAATTTGTTTGGAATAGTCTTTGTCAAATTTTATGTTTGGAGCTTTTATTCAAGATTTGTTCATCAGATAATTTGTTTAGAATATTCTTCATTAGATTTTGTGTTCAAAGGTTTTGTTTTGGATTTGTATGTTGGAGATTTTGTTCATAACTTATGTTTGGGGTTTACCTTATTTGTAACTAGTTTTATTCATAACTCCTTTGTTAGCTTTTGTTCATTAGAGAATCTGTTCAAGATTTTGGTCGTTAAACATTTTATTTAGGATTTGTGTCATTGAATATTTTGTTCAAGGTTTGTGTTTAGAGCCTTCGATTCATGAGAGTTAGTTGGCTAGGTTGAAACATGAAACCCAACTCATGACTTTCAAAATATGATTAGTCTTAGCCAACAAAGCAAACTCACTTCATGATACTTATTAAAGAATGCAAAGATGTAGCTTCCTTGTGAAATAATCTAACAAGGTTTTAATTGTACTAGTAAAGCAAGTTTACAAATGTTGGACATTAAAATCACATGAGCTAGAATTGGATGCAAAAGATATATAAATAACTTTCAACTATTGACATGTTCATTAATCACAAGTAAATTTTGAGCTCAAATGTTACTCTATGAACAAGCCCTAACCACCTACGCATAAAATGTAAAGACATGACCAATAGAGTGAAGTTTTCAAAATCTAAGAAAGTAAATTTGAGTAAACTAATTTAAAGGCAATAGATTAATCATCCTAAGTGTTCAGAGGAGTACTACCACCATCTCCATTTTACATTAAAGACTCTATAGAGTATATAGACACTGTGTTCAAATCTACCATCTTTAATGATCAATATGAAAACTATTCAAACCTATAAGACACCATTGATGATATTGACACCTTTCCCCATGAAGAAGATCTATCACCAACATAGAGATAGTTGGTGACAGACCTACTCTCTCTTAAGAGACAAGAATTTCACTTCATGACAACCAAACTTGAGGTTATGCCATGTGTCAACCTGCCATGAGATTTTTTTTCTATCAAGGTGACAGATGATGTCTTCCTACATCACATGGATTACAAGATGGTCATGGATTATATCTCAGGCAATGATATCTAAAGATATTTATCTTTATCAATTCTAGATGCTATATTCAACATATATAGGGTGGCAGTATGGAATAAGAATAATTTAATTGACAAAACTCTGAGTGGATGGCTTCTTCTTAGAGAGTCTATTGTCTTAAAGGGAAAAGACCCCATGCCTATCAACAAATTTAAAATGGGGGTCCATATTGGGATGGCCTTTTTGAATAGGCTATATAGCCTCCCATGCATCCATTTTCTCCACCTATATTGGGTGCCAATTCTAAACATGTTGATGACATTTGACATGAATTTTGACTTGGAGGAGATTATTAGCATTAGGCTAACAGAGAAAATTCTACATAAAAGTAAATGGTCCAGTTCATCAAGCCATTTCTATTTGATGTCATACCTCCTCAATGCAATAATGAGAAATGTATATAGTAACTATGGGTTGCTTTGGAGCCTATCTTTAGATTACATAAATAATTGAATTTGTGATTACTATTCATTTATGCACATATATGTGTACACCAAGCATATCACCTAGATTGAAGAATATATATATCCTTAGGTATGACAAGCTATCCATTATGCCCTACTACCCAAGATATCTAAGATTATAGCAAATACATTAGAACCTCAGGGTGACTATTGGCTATACCTAGATTATACAGTGATTATATTCATTGGTAATAAGGTTAACCCCTTATGTCTCCCCAAGTATGTGCCTAATAAACTCATAGAGCAAGAGATTGCATTCCATCTTTGGTGGAGTGTAGAAAGAGATTTGATAAAGAAAAAGAAAAGCACATTCTACTAAAACCATATGATAATAGGATGAATGTGCTCACAATATGAAAACATTTTGATGAGGTTGACAATAAAAGGAAGCATTATTTATTGGCCACCATGCCTCATAGAGATTGGGACACTTATGGTCAAATTCAAAAACATATCCAAGGCTTCAAAATTCCATACCAACATGTTCTTATTGGCCAAATTTGGCCTACATAAAGTTTTTTTTCTTACATGTATTAGGCTATTATTATAGGCAAATTAGTGTTCTTCTTGCCTTGATGACTTGTCTCCTTCTAATAATGCTTTGATGATGTAGTGTACCATTTTAGAGAGGTTTTGGTAGGGTGTTGTAGGTGATTCAAGATCTTATTGCAATGAAAAACCTAATGGGGAAGAGATAACGTTGTGTTCATAGTGAATCATGCTCAATATCATGAAGTAATTCTATTGGAGACTCCAATGAGCCCTCAAGTAGGAAATTATGTGTTTTACCCCCTAAACCATGTATTTTCCCAAGCTTGACACCATAGTTATTTTAAGGGTTACATAAGATCATAAGGTTTAAAGGTCTTAAATTTATCATGGGACATCATGGTATCTTCCCAAAGGTGAATCAAACATGTCCCAATATTTTTCATACATGTAAAGGTCAAACAAGCCATTTTTAAGTTTTTTAGGCCTATAGATCTAAGAAAGGCCTAGAGTGATAGAAGAGAGGGGGGTGACACTAGTAATTTACTTGAGATTTAGGAACTAAAATTTATAGTATATTTGGGGGCATGGTGAGATCCATATACCTCTCACAGTTTCTTTATTTCACCCCTTTAATTAAAGAACCATCATCAAATCCATGATCAATTAAAAACCCTTCTTAAACCCTACAAGCTTGGTTTTGAGAGAAATTTTATATTTTTTGATTTTTTTGTCACAAAAAAAAGTGGTTTGAGCTCTTATGGGGAATATTTTACCCTTATACACCTTCCTCCATCAAATTTTAGAGTCAAAAAGGGGAAAAGTGCAAGTTGGCCGAATTCAGGGTTTGACATCCAAATGTAGATAGCCAAAAAGGCATTTTTGAGGTACTTAAAGGGTTGAATGGTAAAATACAATTATTATATAAATTATAAGGGTAAATAAAAGTGATAAAAAAAATTAATGATGTATTTAAACCTCATAAATCTCAATATACACCATTTTCTTTCTCCCTATGTCTCGTAGTTCACAACTTCTGAGTGTGCTTGGGAGAAAAAAATGAGTTTTGGGGGCATATAAAGGTACAATCAAGTTATGAAATTTGGTATAGTTGGTGATAATGAGTTTTTTATCTATATATAATATTTTTTTAGTCAAAAAATTAATGTATCTTATATTTTTACATAGTCTTATGCCTATTTGTTGAGGAGAACATGGAACATTATGGTAATTTTTAGTCCTTGATGCATGTTTTGAGTTTTTTCACATGATAATATGGATTGAGTAGGTTTATTAATAATATAAGGTATTTTTAGTGACAAATAAACCTCATAAAAATGATATTATGGTCCAAATAATGGTAAAGGAGGGTTATCAAAGAGAAAATCAAGTTCTCATATCTCTATTATTGGAGTCTTTGCTCAAAACCAAGTTGTAAAGTGATAATTTTAGGTGTAAAATGGGAAATTAATGGGAATAAAATATATCATGAGTGTGAATTATAACCAATAATGATGATCATATAGGTAAATTATGCCAAGAGACTCTTAAAGGGATTGAACTAGCCAAGAACACCATGAGAGCCCACAGGCCTAGAAATGCCAAAATCTTCCCAAGTAAGTATTATGAGAATTTTATGGAAAAGGAGGATAAATATGGTACAAAAATAAGGTTATAAATAATAAAAATAGTATTTATCAGTAAAATATTCCATTTAATACCTCAAACTTGCAAAAAGACCCCAAAGCCAATGCATACCTTGAGAAGGCTAGTGATGGATTAACGATTGACTAATCAAGTTTTGATATTTTTCAGGTGTTCAAAAGAATTTTTAATAAATTTATAACATAAATGAAATTTAAAATCATCCAATAATATCTTATAATCCATTTAAGGTTGAATTTTGGTTTTTGGCCTCTTTTTCACTCTCTCGACCAAGTGTAGTCTTGGAGCTCGAAGGTCAAGTTTCACTTACATGGCACATGTCATAGAGATTGAATAGGGGGATAAGGAGTTAGGGAAGGTTGAGTTAGGTTATTTTATTCTAATTTAATTTATTTATCTAGACATAGAGACCCCTGGTTTTATGAACAATCATTAATAAGATTACCCATTCTCAAACCTTCAAATTGCCTTGTTGCCACCCAAGAAGTCAAATTGTTTTGAATGTTTCTCACAAGTGGGAAAGATTTAGAACCTAAAATTTGGAGGATAATTTGGGGTATTATTTTAATACATAAACCTATCTCATTTTACATAGTTAACCCTCAAAATTTGATAACCATCATCAAATCTAATTATAATTTTTAACTTGCCTAACCCTCTCAAAAGACCAGTTTTGCCCAGAATCTCTTGAAACCTCCTAAATTGCCCTCTAATAGTCATATAAACATATAAAAACATTAATAAAATCCCATAATAACTATGTGGACCCATTTTAAAAATAAATTTGGCATGTGTGGCCTATCTTGAGGCCCAAAATGTCTAAAATTGCAAGTTTAAAAGGTTTTCAACATAGTTGACCCCTATTAATCGAGTCATGAAGAAATAGGTCTGTTTCAAGACCATAAATAGTCAAGAAAGAATAATATGGCATGGAAAATAACTTGGAATGTCATAATCAAGCTTATGTGGGCCTTGGGAAGAAACAAAGGTGAAAGCATAATAAGGACTTGAGGAGCTTTGAGGAGCAAGTTGGAGCATCAAATGAGGCTTCTAGTACTTTGATGACTTTTCTTAAAGATAGTGGAGCATGAAATCATCATCCTCAAAGTTTTTTTTCTTCTATTTCCTTTTTAGGCTAATGAGAAGTCTTGAAGACCCATTTTACCTTTGTATATTAATTGGATGAGAGAAGATAAATGCTTAATTAATCTAAATTTTGTAAAGCATTTGTAAAGGTGGGTGAGTGATATTTTTTGAATTCTAAGAGATTATTGATCCTGATTCTTGCTCCTATCTCTCCTCTTTCTTCTATTTAAGAAACTTGTTATCTTTATTATAATTATTATCCTCATTTTGGTATAGCATAACCCTACCTATTTTTTGTAAGAATAACATCTTGAAGCAATAAAATAACTTATTTTGCCTACCTATTAGCTTGTAACTAGTGATCTAGTCAGTTTGTATATAATTGCTTTGTGGGGATGTGTTATTACTTGGTGATTTCCTTCTTTCTTGCCTTTTTGTAGGTATTTCACCATTGTTTTAGGTCTTAAATTGTGCTTCTTTGATCACTGATGATGGTATAGTGTGAGTTTGATACTCCTCCATATTTGATCTCCTATTTAGTGAGCCTAGTTTTAGAAATATTAATGTAGAAATCACATGTTTGAGAGGTTATGTGAGTGAAGGTCATATTTGATCTTCCTTAGTGTCTATTTCATGCAAAATAGAGTGTCTTTAAGTTTTGTACATCACCTTATTTATGTTTTTCAATCATCCTTTCAATCCTTCTATCACTTTCCTAAGAAAAATCAATAGTTTAGGTGATCAATCAAGTAGAACCAACCTTCTCTAGAGGTATAACCCCAACACAGGATACCCAAAGCCTGGGGTTGTTCCCATTTTGTAACCAAGAGTGAAACTAAAAAATTCTCCCACAAGGGTGCAATTCTATGCTACAACAATTTTTGGCACACCCGGTAGGACCCATATTGTTCACTAAGTGAAGAGTTTTGATGTTCTCTCAATCTAATCAAACTTTGGAGGCATGTGTACAAACACTAATAGTAATTACAATTATTTATTAGCTTGTATAATTATCCTAAGTGCTTAATCATCATTATTTCATATGTATTATCACTCGATCAAAATGAATGTTCTTTGCTCCCTTACCCTTCATATCAGATTAGTAATGTTTGTGGATTCACCCCAAGTGACTCTCAAGCTTCAGTGTATCAGCCTTGTCAAAGTTTGTCTCTCTTTAGTCAATGGAAAAAGAGTCTTAGAGAGATAAGACCTGATTTTTAAAGAGAATTGAGATAGAGTGATAGGGTGGAAGAATGTTATAGGAAATAAGAAAATATTGAACACTAATATTTTATTTAGGAGAAGGAGTTGAGGTTTTAGGAAGAGTGCTTTGTTAGGTAAGACCAATCTAGGAAAGAAAATGACTATAAATTATTATTAAAAATGATAGTAACCAATCCTAAAACTTGATTTCCCTTTCCTACCCCTATTTATGCTCAAATCTAACCCCCTAGTCAACCTTGTCAAATATCATCTTTGTCAAGAGTAAAAAAAATCATTCTAGACCATGGGAGATCGATCATGAAGGTGAATGTAGAGGTATCCATTGGAAAAGAGTTCCCCATACATGCCATGAATAAGGTAAGGGTTTTTTTGCAAGAGTTTTAGAGTGTGTGGTTAATAATTGAGGAGGGAGATTATGTAGACTTTGAGAATAACTGAGTAAATGAATGGGTACTCTTGATAGAGGAGATGTTGACTCATTGGGAGGATGAGTATTTCAAATCCAAACCAATCAGTTTGACCTCTCCTACCCCTACACCCATTACCACTCAAGATTTTGAAACCATTTCTAGTTGGACACCCCCTATATCTTGGACCCTAACTATGTGATGTCCTCTCTTGTGAAACCACACTCTCCTATACCCATTTAAGAAGAAGAGAAGGTGGTTGTACCCTATACAATCCCCCCATGGAAATTAGTTAAGGAGAGCATTGAAAAGAAAGAGGAGGTGCTAGTTGAGGTAGTCTAGGAAGTAATATTAGAGGAGTTATTTATTCAAAAAGTGAATCAAGCAACCATAGCTTATCTTAATGATATTTATCTACAAGATTTTCAAGACTCTCTCTCACTTTCCCAAGAACTACATACAAGAGCCTTCAAAGTCCCTAGTTGGAAGGATACTCTCCTAATTTACAAGTAAGCTAAATTTTTTCACCCTCCAAACATCTCCCTCTTAAAGAAGAGACCTATTATACTAGTCTATGGTGAAGAGGAAAGGATTGATGAGTTAGTAATGATAGATCCACAAATAGGCCCTTAAGATGCTACTATGATTGAAGAAATGTAAGACCAAAATGAGTTTGTAGAGGTTGACCAATCACACAAGGTAAAGTTAATTAGAGGCAATATTGATGCCTTCATATTTAAAGAGATGTGTATTTAGGTTTTAGATAAGATCAAAAGAGTTTTTGATTTATTTCAAGAGCTTCCATTTGGTATGTTTTAAGATGAAGATGAGCAAGGTGTAGAAATTGATATGGTTGTAATAGTTAATCAGTCAGTTGATCATGTTAAAGAGGTCATAAATGAGTAAGATACATAGATATATGAGTAGTTATTTGAAAATATTAGTGAGTTTGAAAATATTGATGTGGGGTTGAAGAGATTGATGTAGTAGACTTGCAACCATATGCCCTCAATGATGCTTCAAATGTGCATGAAATGGTTGAACATGATAACTATGAAGACTTGTTTAAAGTGTTAGAAGGAAGCTATATGTTGTGTTAGGTAATTATGAATTAACTAAGGAAATTGGAGGTAGTATTATTACCCAATAAATAAGATAAAATTGGTGGATGAAAAAGTGAAAACTCCTCAATAGGCTAATGAGAGATAAATATGTAACTTCAATCAGCCATCGATGAATAAGGTTGTAATAGTTGATCAATCACAAGATGAAGTGTCACTTGAAGGCAGTATTAATGTTTTTAGGTTGTAAGAAGATTGGTCAAATCAAGAGCCTCAAATTAATTCCCCTCCTACAAATTACCAAGAGGAAACTACCTTTTGGGATGAATTATAACTCTTTTGCCTAAGCTTGGATAGTCAACCTTCACATTCAAAAGAGCCATCAAGTGAGAAGATTTCAAGTGCTCCTATAGTCCAACATGAAACAATATTTGAAGACTTGGAGAAATATGTATACATTGGAGACATGTTTTTCCATTTTCATCCACTTAAAATCACGGTAAGAAGATTATGTATATACATAATATTTTCAAACTTTTATCGATTATTGACACTTTGTATCTTGTAAGAACCTGTGAAGTCTCAATATATCTAAGTGAATGTCTTACGGGGTGAAAAATGAAAGGGTTGGGTAGACCATTGGTGCTTCATAATATTTTTTTCCCTTTTTCCACTTGCCATCTACACATTTGTCTCCTAAAACCATTTACCCTAAGATTATTATTCTTAGTTATACCCATTCCAATCATTTATCACATCATTATCCTCCTATTCCCTGCCTCATCCCCATTTTGATAGTTGGTTGTATTGGGTCGACTAAGTCAACCCTATACTATTTTGGGTTATTTTACACTTTGGATCTTTTTATCCCTTTGGATGACCTAACTCAATACCTAGTGAATTATCTCTCATAAACATACATGGTCAAGTGGGTTGACCCCATAAAATTGACATATTTGAAAGGATTTAGGGTATCTAAATATATATATATATATATATATATATATATATATATATATATATATATATATATATATATATATATATATATATACAAGTTCATTTTCAACCATTTGAGAATAAATAAGGAAAGAAGAATAAGTGTGAATAAACATCTATTTATTAACCATTCTAGTTGAGGAATAAAGCTTAGGGTTTCATACTTTCTTTGGAGATATGGATCTTGTCTTGTGGAGAAGTATTTTGGATGTATAGATAGGTTGTGTAGCCTAGAGATAATTTATCTTTATTATCCCTACATACAAAAATAATCTCTTATGAAACACCTTATCCAAGGTAGAGATTGAGGCTTGGTGGGTTCATATTCAAATGTAAGTATTCCTAACTTTATTTCTCCTCTGTAAGAGTAGATAGATATGTAGTTGTGCTTCTCTTCCATGCATTAGGATTCCATACACATTGATGTGAGTATATGTTATTCATGTTTAGTTTAGTTTTTTTTGTTTCTAACCCCAACTTTGTGCCATAAGATTTGGTGAGAATTAGATTAGATTTACTTTCTTGTTATTAGAGTAAGTGAAATATCAAAACCTAGGACTCCCTTAGGGTTATTATATGATTGTGTTAGTCTGGAGGATTTGGAACCCTTCTTATCATAGTGTATTATGATAAGTGATGCCATAATTAGGCCTAGTAGATCCCCATCTTGGTCATGATCCTGATTAACAAATGTATTCCCAATCAAAAGTGTAGGTATGCTCTATTTTTTTTGAGCTAAGCTTGATTTATAGACATGATGCATTTATGATTACATACATTCTAGTGAACTCAATGTGAACTAACCCTTGTAGGATTTACTCACTTATTTCATACTTTTCATCATTATTTTTATCATCTATTTGCCATACTAGGTCAACTACATCAAACCAAATCTAATTTATGTGTGCTAGATTTTAGGTACATGTTACTGGATTGACCTAGTCAACCTAAAACATGTTTTTAACTTTCTAGACTTCTAGTCTAGACTACTAGATCAACCTAGTTGATCTAGTACAATTTCTAGACTTTTAGATATCCTATTTAGCATACTAGGTTGACCTAGTTGACCATGTGTAGTATAGGTACTCAACAATAGGTTCTTACAGAGCTTGATCGACCTAGTTGACCTAGTTAGCAAGTTTTGCAAGCATTCCACAAGGTTCTCTAAAAATAATATTCCTTCTCTACATATCTGATCCACCAAGGTTCCTTTTTATCCTTCTATATATTTATTTAGTCTTTCCTTTCATAGTTTGTAGTCTTCAAAATTGCCCTTGTACAATAAACTAGATCAACCCTGTTGACCCAATTTTATATTCTATGTGCTATTTAGATAACTAGGTCAACTATGCCAACCCTTTTCATTTTTAAACCTTACTTTCATATTACAAGATTAACCTTGTGGACCCTATTCTATATTTTGTGAATACACTATCGATTGTATTAACACTGTGCCTTATTTTAAAGCTAGAATTAAACTTTATATGCTAGTAATTAGCTCACACTTTCAATTTTTGTTGCTTGCATGCTTAGAATAGTTCACATAGTCTAATTAGGTGGTTTTTAATTTACTATTTAGTTTCACTATTTTCTATTTTATGCACACACAACCAAATCACAAAATATTAATAATAACTTTAATAATTGTCTACCCAAGGCCAACCTACCTAAATTTCATCACCAAGGGGGAAGCCAACTTGGTTTTATAGCTAAGTATAAATATGTAGTTAATGGTATATTCTAGATAAACCCCCAATACCCTTATTTCTATAGTGTGTTAAGTAAGGGGGTAGGCCCTAATACCAAGCCTATACCATTGCCAATATAGATCTATTTCAGTGCAAACTTCCTAAAACTATCCTTAGATTGCTTTCTAGTTCCTTGATTATAGTTAAATTATCATCTTTTTAAAATTATATTCTAATAATCTAGCAAACATTTAGGTTGATCACTTAGCTACTTTTTCTTTTCAAGTTGATTGCTTTCTCTTTACTCAATTATATTTTATATTGTAAAAACTTGCACTAGCCAACATTGGTGCAAGGATTTATGCTATGTGCCTCAATTGGATCACCTTAATAGATTCAATTGATTGTTTTTTCCCTTCAATTATTGTTTTTTCAAAATACTTACAAAATTTTCTTATTTTAGTGCATAGTCATTTCCGTCGACACAATCTATTATAAGTTATCTATTTTTCCCTATCTATTGTACAAGGTTGATCAAATCAACCCTGTACACTTTTTTAGCCTATGTTTACTATATTAGGTCGACCCAGTTGACCTTGTACTATTTTTAGACCCTATTTTCTATGCTATGTTGACCCAGTCAAATTTGTATAGTTTCCTATCACTTCATATTTCCTTGCATGGTTATCTAGTCTTATCTCATCACAATGACATCTTTTCAGCCTTCTCTTAGTTAAGAACATAACATAATTAAGGATTTGGATAATAACCTCACTTATTTTATTAATTTAGATGAAACTATCCACTTTCTTTCTTCTTCTTCTCCTAAACCAAAACCAATCACTACATAATATAATGTAGTTGAGGTCCTTCATCATAATCCTCTTTCCAATATCAATGTTGGGAATCCTCCACCTACAAATAATCTCCTTCCTATCAACACCAATACCCCTCCTAAAAACACTAATCCACCTATTGATATAACTCAACTTCTTGCACAAGTATTTTAATAAATGAACATCATGCAAACAACCAATCAATCTCAAATGATGAACATGAAACAACATTTATTAAACATGACTAATCAACCACTTAAAGTCATCTTGTCTCAACCAAATAAAATTTTTGTCCCTCCTCATCTTAGATATGCCAATGGGAATACCATCCCTCAACCTCCAATAAATAAAAAAATTCTTAGACATCTTCAAAATGAACCTTTAGCCCCATTCATTACATCCATAGACATTGGATACATTTCTCTAACTATCACATATAATGGGACAAAGGACCCTACTCTATTTCTTAAGTCTTTTGGTAATATCTATAAGGAATGGGTCCAAAATAACACCTTTGCTACCTCTAAGATCTTAGTCAAAACCTTTGTTGGTTATGCACTTGAATGGTACAACCAACTTCCTAGACATTCCATCTCACAACTAGAGGATTTAGTCAATGTTTTAGTGAAGGAATTCCAACATGATGACCTTCCTAAAAATTACCTTAGCCATTTCATCAATGCCAAACAAATTTCTAATGAATATGCTCATAATTTCATCAAATAATGGAAGTCTCTCACTCATAATGTGGACCATAACATGAATGATGATACTATTTTAAAACTATTTATCACTACTCTTAAACCTCCCCTTCAATACAAAGTTTGAATCTTTTCACCTAAAAATTTATAAGAAGCCTTAGACCAAGAAAAAAGGTAAGACTTTCTTATGACTCAATTTGAAACACCTCAAACAACTATTAAAGAACCTTTTCAATCATTTTCTCATAACATTGATTCATCCAAGCCTCCATGACCTTAAAATAGAGCATCCAATTCAACCAATTTTATCCCAATCCACCCTTATTTTAGTCTAAAATAACTTAAGAAAAAATTGGTACCCTCTAAACCCATGAGCTTTGATCCTTCCAAACCTCCTCTAAAATGGTACAATCCTGATAAGTTTTGTTGGTGAAATTCTAATATAGGTCATTCTCATAATTATTGTCATGATATTCACCATTTTCTTCTTTCTTTCTTGCTTGGTCCATATTTCAATATTGATACTCTAACAAAAAAACATTATCAAGACTATCTTCAAGCTTATCAAATTCAATTTCAATTACCACAATCACATCAATTTCAATTACCTGATGAAAAATAACAATCATCCCATACCTACACCTCATACGCTAATTTTTTTCAAACCATAGTTTATCCTTTTTCCTACACTAATACAAAAAGGATAACTCACACGAAAAACTTTAAACATATTGTTGCATCCATTGAACCTCAACCTCTTAGGTCACACGAACCAAAAGAGTACCTAGTTCAAATGCCTACTCCAAATCATATCATACATGATCCTCCTTTACCTCTTCATACATCTCTTGCACATCTTATGACAAATTCAATCTCCTTAAAATGTAACAAACCAATCCATTTACCTATCTCCGAAGGCACATACCAGCCCAATGTAAATCATTATAATAATTTAATGTTACCTCACTCCAACTCACATGTTGGGGAATCTTTCAATGTCCATCCACATGTCCCTTTAGACTTTGGGTTATCTTGTGATGCCCATTTCTACATCCACTTACCCATTGGGGTATCTTACGATGCCCACTCTTATTCTAAAATGCATAATAAAAAATAAATTCAACTTCAAGAAACCTTCTAAGACTTATAGACTTCTATTTCACATGCTCATCTTTGCTATATATGTTAGCATAGATCTTACTTGTTATTTTCATCTCTTGTTTCTTTGTTTTTGTGCACTTTATTTATTTTACTTTCACTTTATAAGCATCATTGTGTTCCTTTACATTCTTTAGTTTTAACGTTACATTTGGCATTTGATGTCATTTTTGTCCTCATATATTTCTTTTACTTTTTTATTTTTATGTTATTTTTTGCCTTAGTAGTTTTACCCCCTTTTATTTAGCATTCACCCTCATGGGTTTATCTTTTGTGAGTTTTTAGTGCAAGACCATGGATAGGACCTATCCCTCCTCACAAAATACCACTTTTTGCTTATTTTCTCATTTATTTTTCACATGCTTTTTGGCACTCCCATAGGTTTTTATTTTATGAGTTATAGTATAAGATTGTGGATAGGACCTGGCCCTCCCCATAAAATTATTATCTTGTTATTATTTTTATAAGAAAAATATCATTTATTCTTGTTCTCAACTTTAGCTTTTACTTCTTTTGATAAGATGGAGTTTGCACAACAATCTATGTTAGCATGTTTTCCTCTATTTCCCTCATTTTATGATAAAGAATCACATTTTACTATCATTGTATCACTTTATACCCTTTTTTGTGATTTGAATCAATTCAAATTATTTCATGTGTCATTATTATTAATTTCCTTTCCTTTCACTCCTCATTGGATAAAATAAGGTCAAATTCAAGATAATACTTTTATTTCACCTAGATTTATGAGACTCTTAGACCCCATGCTCTTTGAATTTCTCTCTCTTAGAAACTAGGTCCCAAGTATTCAAATGAAATTCATCTTTAGCACCCACATTTGGTCTTCCAAATCCATATGGAGGAGGAATAGAAAAATCCATAAAGAGATTTAAAAGATAAATCATTTGAATTTAAAGGTAATGATATATCAAAGGCAACATATAAATCTTAAAAATAAAAATCACACCAAAAGATGTGATTTCAAGCACATCTCCTATCTCTAATCGAAGCTCAAACATCACAATTAGCCTTACATAGAGCCAAGGTCCATTGGGGTGTAGTAGGCCATTATATTGGAATAGGGTAATTCAACAAACTCTATGGTTCTACCTAATTTCTCATGCAAGTACCCAATCTTTAAAGTAGATCGAGGGATTTGTAAGGGGTCTTGAGGAATGAAGAACATGTTATGGAAATGTAGGTCCAATTTAATTTTTTATGTATATAACCTTCATGGGATGATCTATATACTACATTTATTGACCTAAGACTTGTGTGGCTAAGAGAATTTCTTCATAGTCCTTAAGGTTGAAAGTATTTTTGTTTTGATAAACCTAATTTGAGTGTCTTAACTTCAATAAAGAGTTCCTCTACCTTGGCTTTTACTTCATTATCCCCTCCACTCATTTCATTTTCCTCCTTGTCAAGAAAATTGTGATTCTAAATATATTTTCCCTCTTATATTATGCCTTATTATTCACCTCTTAAAAACATGCTAGCATTACTTTGTTTTAGTTTTATCTATCCTTAGAGAAAAAAAACATGTTTACCCTTACACCATTTATTTACCACACCATCTCATTGTCATCTTAGTCATGTCATTAGGTGGTTGTGTTTTCTTACTTGTCATATTAGAAAAAGCATTAAGTGTGAGTTTTAATCCTTTATATCTTTTTGATTTTCATTTCTCCATCATGTTTTGCTTGATTTTTGCAGACTTCACTTATCTTACATATGACATTTGCTATTATTTCATGTTTCTCTTTATGTATGACTTCTTCATGTTTGTCTCACATCTTCAATTACATTTCATTTTTCATCCATGTTTTTCTTCATATTTTATTTGACATGATTATCTTACATGGGGTTACTTTTCACTTAATTCCATATCTTTGTTAAAGTTTTCTTATATTGATACTTCATTTTCCATTTGTGTTTTACATACTTCCCAATATGATTTAGTATGTTCTACATTCCTTTTTGCCATTTATGTTTTCCATCCTTTCCAACATGATTTATTGTGTTTTAAAATCATTTATAATTCATTTTACATCATTTGTCATTAATTTTCCATATTTTTATCATTTATTTTCCTTCAATATTCTAAACCTTGAATTCACAACCCTAATTTTCCAGTTTTCCTAAAATCTCTGTCTCTCTTAACCACCATATGCCTATCTTCCAAAAAATTTCATTTTTGGCTATTTTTTGAACTAAATTCTATAGGTTTACCTATATTATTCACATTGGATGCCTTCACTTCTCTTGCAGTCTACTTATTTATCTACAACACTAAGGTAAGTAAAGGTATGTGTTTTTCAATTCTATCTTTTCATTTATATTATTTACTACTTACTGCACTTTACTTAGCATCAGTGTTATGTGTTATCATGTTCTAATTCTTGAAGCACCATCCCATGTTGCACTCACATGAAATGTGATGAGATTTGAGTGGGATATATGTATACACATAATGTTTTCAAAATTTTATCAATTATTGACACTTTGTATTTTGCAAGAACCCATCGAGTCTCAATCTCTCTGAGTACATGCCTTAAGGGGTGCATCAAGAAAAGGGTGGGTAGACCATTGGTGATTTATAAGATTATTGTCCCTTTTCCACTTTCAATATACACACTTATCTCCTAAAACCATTTACCCTAAGATTATTCTTCTTAGTTGTACCCATTCCAATCATTTATCACATCATTATCCTCCTATTCCTTTCCTCATCCCCCTTTTGTTAGTTGGTTGTACTAGGTCAACCCTGTACTATTTTGGGGTATTTTTCATTTTGGAGCTTGTTATGCCTTTGGATAACATAGATCAAGACCTAGTGAATTATCTCCTAAAAACATACAGGGTCGATTGGGTCAACTGTATACAACTGACATATTCAAAAGGATTTAGGGTAAGATTTGCCTATATATACAAGTTCATTTCCAACCATTTGAGAATAAAGAAGTAAATAAGAATAAGTGTGAATGAACATATTCTTATTGACCATTATAATTGAGGAATAAATATCAGGATTCCATACTTTCTTTAGAGACATAGATATTGTCTTGTGGATAAGTCTTTTGGATGCATAGATAGGTTGTGTAGCCTAGAGTTGATTTGTCTTTGTTATCCTTACATACCACAATAATATCTTGTGAAAAACCTTAGACAAGGGAGAGATTGAGGTTCATATAGTTCATATTCAAAGGAAAGTATTCCTAGCTTTATTTATCCTTTGTAAGAGTAGATAGATAATGTAGTTTTTCTTCTCTTCTATGCATTAGGATTTCATATACATTTACGTGAGTATATATCTTCTATGCATGTTTAGTTTAGTTTATTTTATTTCTAACCCCCATTTTTTTCCAAAAGCTTTAGTGAAAATAGATTAGATTTAATTTATTATTACTAGATTAAGTGAAATATCAAAACCTACGACCCCCTTAGGGTTATTACATGATTGTGTTAGTCTAGAGGCTTTGAAACCCTCCTTAACATAGTGTATTGTGATAAGTGATCCCCTAATTGGGTCTAACAAATCTTCATCTTGGTCATGCTCTTACTTAGAAAATGTGTTCCCAATAATAATTCTAGGTATGATCTATCTTATAAGAGCCAAGATTGATTTATAGACATGATGCATTTTTGATTGCATACATGTTGAAAATCAAACAACCCAATGTAAGATTGATACCCAAGCATGCTCTCTCACACCATGACTCATATCATGAAGGAAGTGATCTAAAAGATTTTAAATTTGATCTAGGTGGAAGATATTGGTGATTTTTTATCCTTGGATATATTATATTATATGTGTCTTTGCTCCTTGTGTTTTTTTCCCCTTCTATCAACTACCTTGTGCACATTTCCTTATGTTGTGTGTTTCCCTTCCCTAAGTGATTTAAGCACATTTATTGTCCTTTATTATTGTGTTATTAATGTTTAGAGAGTTTTAATAATAATATTTTTATACTTATGATCAGTTAAAAACTAATTTTATAAATACTTTTGTAATCCCATATGCCCAATGAATTAGACAAGACAACTAGTCATTTACATAGACAAGCATGCAATCCCAGGAGGTTGCTAGACATGTTGGCTAAAATTGGCCTACATAATTTTTTTTGATTATATTTATTAGGCCATTCCAATAGTAAAATAAATGATCTTATTTTTTTCATGACTTTTATCCTCCTAATTATGCCTTGATGATGTAGTGTACCATTCTAGAGAGGTCTTGGTAGGGTGTCATGGATGATTCAGGATATTATTACAATAAGTAACCTAATGGGTAAGAGATAAGGTTTTTTGGATGGTGAATAATGATCAATATAATTAAATAATTCTATTATATACTTCACTAATCCCTCAAGGAGGAAATATTGTGTTTTACTCCCCCAAACCATGCATTTTCCCAAGCTTGGTGCCATAGTTGTTTCAAGGTTTGCATATGAGAACAAGGTTTCAAGGTATAAAATTTATAATGGGAAATAATGGAATATTACCCAAGTTAAATCAAATATTTTCATACATGTAAAAGTCAAAAAAGCCATTTTTCAATTTTCTAGGCCTATAGAGCTAAGAGAGGCCTAGAGTGTCAGAAGAGAGGGGGGTGAAATAAGTAATTTAATTGAGAGTTAGGACCTAAAATTTAGAGGATATTTGGGGGAATGGGTTATATACATAAAAATCTATTAGTTTTCTTAGTTAACCCATATAACTCAATAACCATCATCAGATCCAAAATCAGTTTTAAACCCTCAAAGCTTGGTTTTGAGAGAATTTTTGCATTTTTTGAGATTTTTAATATAAAAAATGGTGGTGTGATATATTATGGGGAATATTTTACCTTAATAAACATTCATAAATCAAAATTTATAGGTAAAAAGTGGAAAAGTGTAAGTTGGCCAAATTAAGGGTTTTGGCATGCAAATGTAGATATTTAGAAAAGGCATTTTTGAGGTGCTTATAGGGTTGAATAGTAAAATATAATAATTATATAATTTATAATAGTAATTAAAGGTTAAAAAAATTAATTATGTATTGATACCTCATAAATATCAAGATACACCTTTTTATTTCTCCCTATGTCTTGCAATTCATAATTTTTGAGTGTGCTCGAGAGTAGAAAAATGAGTTTTGGGGAAACTAGATGTACAATCAAGTTATAAAATTTGGTAAAGTTTGTTATAATGAGTGGTTTTTTATATATAATATTTTTTTATTAAAAATGAGTGTAATTATCTGGTGTTTTTACACAATCCTATGCCTATCTGCTGAGGAGAACATAGAGCATTGTGGCAATTTTTAGTCCTTGATACATGTTTGGAAAATTTTCACATGATATTATGGATTGATAAGGTGTATTAATAATATAAGAGGTTTTTAGTGTCAAATAAACCTCATAAAAATTATATGATGGTCCAAATAATGGTAGAGGAGGGTTATCAAAGATAAAAATCAAGTTCTCATATCTCCATTAATGGAGTCTTTGCTCAATACTAGATTTTAAAGTGAAAATTATAGGGGCCAAATGGGAAAATAATGGGATTAAAATTTATAATGAGTGTGAATTATAACCTAATAATTATTTTCATATAGGTTAACTAGGCCAAGAAACTTTTAAAGGGCTTGAACTCGCCAAGAACACCATGAGAGCCCACAAGCCTAGAAATGCCAAAATCTTCCCAAGTAAGTATAATGAGAATTTGATGGAAAATGAGGATAAATATGGTATAAAAATAAGTATATAAATCACCTAAATATTACATATCAGTAAATTATGCCATGTAAAACCTTAAACATGTATAAAGACACCAAAGCTAACACATGCCTTGAGAAGGCTAGTGATGGATTAACAAGTGACTAATCAAGTTTTGATATTTTTTAGGTGTTCCAAATAATTTTTAATCCATTTATAACATTAATTAAATAATAAAATAATCCAAAAATCTCTTAAAATCCATTTTAGGTCGAGTTTTGGTTTTTGGACTCTTTTTCACTCTCTCAGCCAAGTGCATTCTTAGAGCTCAAAGGTCAATTTTCACTTGCTTGGCAAGTGTCATAGATGTTATATAGGGGGATAAGGAGTTAGGGAATGTTGAGGGAGGTTTTTATATTACCATTAAATTTATTTATACAGACATGAATACCCATTTTTTTATTAATAATCACTAAGAAGCTTGCACACTCTCAAACCTTCAAATTGTCTTTTTGCCACCTGAGAAGCCAAATTGTTTTGAATGTTTGTCACACGTGGGAAAGAGTTAGGACCCAAAATTTGGAGGATAGTTTTGGGAATTAGTTTAATCATTAAATATATCTTATTTTACATATTTCACTCTCAAAATTAGAGAACCATCATCAAATATAATTTTAAGTTTTAACTTACCTAGCCCTCTCAAAAACTAGTTTTGCCCAAAATCTCTTAAAACCTCCTAAATTAACCTCATATGGTCCTATAAAATTTTTAAAACATTAATAAAATACCATAATCACCATGTGGATCCATTTGGAAAATAAATTTGGCATGTGTGGGCTGTTTTGAGGCCTAAAATGGCCAAAATTACAAGTTTTAAAGGTGTTCAACATAGTTGACCCCCATCAATGGAGTCATGAAGAAATAGATATGTTTCAAAACCATAAATGGTCAATAAATCATCACATGGCATGGAAAATACCTTGTAAAATATTAATCAAGCTTATGTGGGCATTGGAAAGCAATAAGGGTGAAATTTCTAATGGTGGCCTAGGCTCTCAAGGGGTCTCTAATGGTCAAGATGCAGGTTCAAAGGGATAATTGTAGGATACATGGTGTTAAATTTATATATGTAGGAGAAAAAAGGATTTTTTCAAGGTGAAAATAGACTCAAGTTACTTTATTGTCTTTTAAGCATTTGAACTACCCCTCAAGGTTAGTTAAGCATAAAGTGCCAAGACAACTAACCATGTTGTCAAGTGGTTCTAGAAGCCCAAGTGGAAATGGATCATAATAGGCAACTGGAGGAGTTTTTTAAGGACTTGAGGATATTTTAGGACCAATTTGGAGCATCAAATGAGGCTTTTATAACTTTTATGACTTTTCTCAAAAATAGTGGAGCATGACATCATCATCCTCAAAGTTTTTTGTCTTCTAGTTCCTTTTTAGGCCAATGAGAAGGCTTGAATACCCTTTTGAACTTTGGGGGTTAATTAGATGAAAGAAGACTAGTGATTAATTAATCTAATTTTTTTAAAAGAATTTAGAAAGGTGGTTGAGTGATATTTATTAAATTTTGAGAACTTGATGCTCCTCTCTTATTCTCTTTCTTCTATTTAAGAGACTTATTATATTCATTGTAATGATGCTCCTAATTTTGGTATGGTGTATCCCTACCCATTTTTTATAAGAGCAACCTTTTGAAAAAATAAAACAACTTATTTTGCCTACCTTTTTGATTAAAACTAGTGATCTAGTCAGTTTGTACATGATTGCTTTGTGGGGATGTGTTTTTCCTTGGTGGTTGTCCTTATTTATTGAATCTTTTAGGTATTCCATCATTGTTTTAGGTTTGAAATTATGCTTATTTGATCACTGATGATGGTATAGTGTGATTTTGATACTCTTCCATACTTCATCTCTTGTCTAGTGGGTCTGGTTTTGGAAATATTGATGCAAAAACAACATGTTTAAGAGGTTGTGTGAGTGAGGGTTATATTTGATCTTCCTTAGTGTAAATTTCATGAAAATTAGAGTGTATTTAACTTTGGTGCATCACCTTATTTGTGTTTTTGACTCATCCTTTCAATCCTTCTATCCCTTTCCCAAGGAGAATCAATAGTTTAGGTGATCCATCAAGAGGAACCAACCTTATCTGAAGGTTCAAACCCATCATAAGTTATCAAAAACCTAGGGTTGTTCCCATTTTTTATCTAGGAATGAGAGATCCTAAAAAACTCTCTGACAAGGGTGTAATTATGTGCTACAAGATTTTCTTATGATCATGATTTCTTTTTCTTAAATGTAAAATA
The DNA here is from genome assembly GCA_037957365.1 of Torreya grandis. Classification (NCBI taxonomy): domain Eukaryota; kingdom Viridiplantae; phylum Streptophyta; class Pinopsida; order Cupressales; family Taxaceae; genus Torreya; species Torreya grandis. Next base: position 899,102 of record JARHVA010003939.1, on the reverse strand, counting down.
TGATACCTAAGTCATGGAAAGGGAATAGATAGTGGGGATTAGAGAGGAAAATTTGAAGATAATTTAAGGATAACCTTAAATTTTGGTTTAAGAGATGCACACAAGGATTCTACCCCCTAGAGGATGGACTACTTCATACTTTTAGGTCAACAGACCCCCACAACAAATAAAGGAACAAGGGGAGCCTTCTAAAAAATCTCCCTAAGTATTAAAGGCTATTAAGATAGATCCTAATATGACTGAAATGGAGCATCAAGGAGCTCAAGAGGATCCAATTTTATTGTATTCCTCTGATTCATAAATCTAAGATCACCCAGCTGCATTATCTAGGCAAGAGGTTGCTACTACCCCAATTTAGCGAGCCTCCTCCCCAACTAAGAAATCTACAATCTATTATAAGAAGAAGCCAAGGGATCATCCCCTCTTGAGGAACCTAATTACTAATGAACCATTAATAGGAACATCCTTAGTTTAACAACAAATTCTAGCATAATAAAAAATGGATGAAGAGGAGGAATTAGAAAGAGCAAAGACATTAAGCCTCACAGATGACAAAGGGAAGTCACCTATAAATAATGGCCAATAAGGTAAGAATCATCATCCTTCAATACATTCTTCCCCATTTTCCTCTTTTTTTCCCTTCTTCAGTAAATTCATTTGATTTAGTTCCCCTTAGTGCTATTGTACAAACACCTTTGGTCACTCCAAAAATAGAGGATGTTTCCTTTATTCCTATTGTTTCAATTTCCATAGTAATTCCAACCAAATCTATTATTTCTATCACTGTAGAAAGTCCTTTTGAGACTACCTCAGTCCAACCTAAAAACAAAATGATGCTTCTAAGAAGGTTAAAGGGGCATTGTCAAGCTCCCAACTTCATGTCTCATCCACTCAAATAAACTTGCCAAAACCTTCCATCAAATCTTCCTAATGTACTACTATAACATCCTCAAGGAAGGATAAAAGGGTAAAATAGGTGTATAGAGTCCACCCAATACCCAAATATTGAGGTATGGATTGGTCTAAAATCATATGGTCCTCCCTTCCTAACTCATTACTATAAGGAGCTTTAGAGAAAGCATCAAAATATTAATTGGATGAGACTTTAGCTAAGGACACACAACTATTAAATCTAACATAACTAGTCATCCCTCCATGGGAAGTTAATCTTAGATCAAAGGAGTCTCAAAAGCTAAAGTTGAAAATCATAGAGTTGTCATCAATAATATCGATTTTTTATAAACCCTCATGAAGCATCTAAAGGGTTATAAAGAGGAAAGTGGTGGATGAAGGTGGAAGGGAAATCATTTTTGAAGAAAGATAAGAAGTCTTTACCTTATCCAAAATGAACATAAATTTGGGGAAGTTCCCATATATAGAGGACTAAATGTCCCTTGCTAAAACTCATAAGGATGCTTTGATAACATTTCATGATGGGACTAAAATGGCTAGGAAGAATCTTGGTCAATAGTTATAAAAAATAAAAGAGCAAAATCAAATGGTCAATATCCCTTAGGAAATTGAGACTGAGGTTGAGTAAGCCACATCAAAGCTATACAATGCTCTATAAGTAATTGATGTAATGAGGTTATAATTGGCTCCTCATATAACTGAGACTAAAATTGTTTAATTCTTTAAAGTAGGATGAGAATAAATTGAAGTTACTTATTCTTTATACTACCAATAAGGCTTATATCCATATTGATTTAATGACACCATTGGAGGCTTCAAACACTCTCAACTTGGTGGTAATTATAACCTAGGAGGATAAAGAGTGGATCAAAATAATTGGGACCATAATGCCAAATTATAAAGAGCATGAAACTCTCATTTTTCAAATCCTAGAATAATCAAAGCTATCAAAGACAAGAGACTCAATCAGTAAACTTATTAATAGGATCAATTTTGATCAACTCCTTCAAAAAGCATCTAAGAACTTCAAATAGAGCCTTTAGGGATTAACACTTGAATAAATTGAGGCTAAGCTAAGTTTTTCTAGAAAGAAAGTGACAAAAGTAGAAAATTTCAAGATAAACTTATAGAACATAAAGGTGGAACATGCCAAGCTCCTCAAACAGGTAAAGAGGGCGCATAGACCCCATTACTCAACATGGAAATGATCATACAACATCATGATGTAGGACACAAGTGTTATCTTGATTTGGAAGTGAAGAAGAAGACTGACATTAAAGATTCTAGTTCAATACCAATATCTACTATAATGTCTCCAACAATTAGCATATGCATGCAAATATCCATCTAGCCTTAGATAAAAGGCTAATTTTATGCACATAAATATAAATGCATTAATTTATTACTCATAGCCTACTTATGTTAGAATTTTAATAGCAAAGTTGCGTAAATTATTTGTATGCATGCACATGTTACATCACATTATATAGGCCAACTATAAAATGACAATTGTAAGTTAACTATGAATATGCATACATGTAATTTTGAAACTAGAATTAAAATTGAGGTTCTAAGTATGCAATGTAGTTAAAAGTTTTCATGCACTTATAGGATGAGGTGACCCCTCCCAAAGTTTATGTATACATCTAAAAACCTCTTTTTCAAGGGTTGGAAAAATTAATACAGGAAGAAGTCAAATTTTGATTATCATGCAATGGTGTTGGTGCCTTTTCTTTCCAAATTCTATGTAATCAAGTTTTATATTTTCTTGGTTGTTTGATTTATAAATTCTAAGTGTTAAATAGTTATGAATAATTCCTTTTTTAATAATTGATATTATTATTTTATATGTGCAATGGCTATTAAAGAGTTAGCAATTATTATTGATTATATCCAATTATGTTGACTATCTCATCTTTATGAGTGTGTAGAAGTGTTTTCACTAATATAGTCTATTATGAGTGTGAAATATCTACCTTAGATACCTTCTTGATCTAAGTTATAATATTCTAAGTATGGGTGTGCAAAATATACCTTAAAAGGAGCAATCTTTGACCCAAATATTTGAGTTCCCTATATCAAATTTTCCTTGACTACTTCAATATGTTTGTATGTGTGTGTGTAATATTTTATAGCAACAAACATCAATTTTAAAAACACTTGTCTATGAATAATCCAACACAAAGGTAATTATTTAAATCATAGAGCCCTATTTTTTTCTATACCCTTTCCCCTTTTATAGAGTTTATTTATGAGATATACCCACTTTAAATTAGTGTCCACCCATCCATTAACTTGCCTAGTTTTAACTTTATTTTAGATATCATTCATTCATACATAGTCCTATTTAAGAACTTGCATGCTCTACCTACTATTCCATCACTTGGTTGTTCAACCTCATACCTACAACTCATGCCCTGGAGTGGAATTCATCTCCATTATGATCCTAAAATGTTATAAGCTACCTCATTATGATTTGGTGTGCATAAAAACCACATCAATAGTTTCCATAATATTTCATTTGAATATTTTTCCATCTTATAACTGAGTTACTCAAATATTCCATTTATATCAATGTATTTCAAAAAAATTATATGTTTACATACTTACTTATGACCAACCTATAATATGCCTATACACAATTTAGAATTATAGAACAACTATAACTATATTCATAACTTTCACATTCTACCAAATATAATATTCACTGATTTCAAATATATAATAACACATTCATAACTATTTTGGTCCATCTATAGGGATGGATTATCCACATACAACTATGGTCTTAATTATTTATAAATTACATATACTTAGATTCTTTAGATCATACATCACCATATCATATTCATATGCCTATTACTTCACATATATGTTTTTATAAATATATATTTATATGAGCTTTTAGGAATTTGTTATGTCCAACTTTGGTCATAAGGACTACCCTCTAGTTTATTCATATTTAGGAAGTTTTATTCAATTAATTTTACACTACAGGTGAATTAAATATATTTTCAACTACCCAAAACATAAATACCTCAATAAAATCATGATTTACCTTTCATAAAGGAATACATATATTTGTAATAAACCTTCTAGCACTTAGTTACAATATTGTCTATATGCAATTAATCTATCTACAGTCATTAAAATATACTATAGGTTATATTTTACCATTACATTCTTATTTATTATTCCTATATATTGGTATCTATACCATATATATATATATATATATATATATATATATATATATATATATATATATATATATATATATATAGGAAATAAATATTTTCGAGCACTCAAGCATATAAAATGAAACGAATATTTTTTCCTTATCAAATAATGTATTTTCCTTGTTCACAAGGTAAATGTCAAAACTAGCTAAGGGTTGTATTTTGTTCATAAAAACACTTAGAAATTTATAATATATTCCAACCATTTCTTATCCCTAAGATAAAAACAAATGTAAAATAATTCATGCTTGTTTCTATAGGCATAAGAGTATATGCCTATATGTTTATATCTAACATGAGGGTTATTAAATAGGGTTAAAAACTATACATACATGCTATATATAAATCAAACAATTAACATCTAATTATCAATATAATCCTAGTCTCATAATACTTGGCTTGATATCGTTAGCCTTATAGGCTTGAGAATGAGATTTGAAAACCCCATCCGTGGGTCTAAAATCTTGACAGGCTATGGATTTTATAAAAGAGTCATCAAATAATTATACATGTATAAAAAACCCCTTTTTTTTAAACCCCAAATACTTATTTTAAAATAAGTTGAGAATATGACCACCTGGTATTTTAAGCAAGTCTGTGGTAGTCTTATTCCTTTGAAATAACCAAATATCCTCTTCACTTCTCCTTCCACCATTTGATATTCCCCTCTTAGATCCTTTATCATCTTACTTATGTTTATTACCAAATTGTGCATGCTCAGTATGACCTCCAACAAAATCTTATTATCTCAACCCCTCAACCACATGTAGCAATATTCCATCAATGTAACACTCCACTACTTTCCATCAAATTATAGTTACTTATTTCTTGCATGTGATCCCAGTGGCTGAGACATTATCCCCCTCAAGACAAGGTCAAATCTCATGTAAAAAAGATAACCAAATACTTAATTCAAATCCATTTTTAAAATTTTCAAACCTTCCAATCATTAAAATATAACTCAAATCTTCCAATAATTATACCTTTATTCAAACCCAAAGTCTTAAACCAAATAATGATTTTGAATAACACTCAACCATTTACCTTAGATGGGGGGGGGGGTATTTGCCCCTTTTTTCTAAAACCTCCCCCAAGGTGTAAGTCACAACAACACCATGCATTTAATAAAGTAATAACTCATACCATTTAACACTTCAAACCATGCATATTCCCAATATGCATAAAAAAGTCTCGAAGTTAACATATTTTAATCTAAATGATTTTTTTTAATGGTAACATAACCTAACAAGATTCGTCTATACACTAAATAAATTAAAATGTTAATGTAATAGTTATAAAATAATTCAACCAATCCTAAAAACAACATACAAACCAATATCACCAAGATTAATGTAAACATACATCACCAAAAACAAGTATGACAAACAACAACAATAATTATGAAATTCATACAACTTGCTTAATAAATCATATAACTAACAACACGAGGAAAATATTCATTCAATAGACATAATTGGTGTGTGTGGGTTCCTCGTTTCCTTCTCTTTACCCCCAATGTAACTATCTTCTCCCCCCTCTCCAATGATACTCTCCCTCTATATTATCAATGAGGTCATAAATATCCTGTATCCAACTCATCAAACAAACTGGTAGTTAACCCATATCATGATAATAATAAACATTTAACCATAGCAGCTATTGAATGTAAATTTATATAAATATCATGATCATAAGCATAATGTAATAGCTCATCAAAATTAATATATCTATTAACCAAAAAACATAACTAATCTAGCTCAAATTAAATAACAAAACTACCAATAATTAACACAATCCACTCATAAATTCTTTAAAAATCCATAGAAAAAAACTTGATGTAATAATATATGTCATTATTTATTGTATGGACATTTGAATATGTCATTATTATTTTTATGGAAATTTGACTAAGTCATGTCCCATTGATTTTGAAGCATTTGAACATGTTCTTTGTTTGTGGTCTCTTTTATTGGTATAAATAAGAGTTTGCATAGAGAAAGAGCTAAATAAAATAACTATTCACATTATATTATTTTTTCTATATAAAAAACCACATGGGAAATACAAATATATAAGAGAGTCATTCCTTTAATTGGGGAGATCATATCTCCACCAATATCTTACCCAAATCTCCCTTAAATTAATAAACCACTATATATGAATATATTGTGACTAAAAATATATTTGAGTAACTAACAATTTATATAAAATTAACCTCATAAAGTATTAACACAATATTTTTATAATAATAATATTTATGTTATTACATATTAATAATATTAACACACATAGACATTCACCCCCCTTGTGAATATTATTAATCCTATCTACACCCCCTTAATGTGAACATGGGGAAATCAACTCTCTCATATCTGCACACGTACTCATGATTTGGTTTTTTTTGAGGACAATCACAAACCTAACATGATGACTTTACAAATGGCTGACCAATGACCAATATCAATGGTTTTATAAGTGGCTTACCATAAACCACAAAACAATGGTTTTACTAGTGGCTTACCATAAACCACATCATGATGTACAATATAATTTTTATCTCTCATCACTATCACATTTTAAATAAGTTACATACAAATATTCAATTCACTTATGACAAATACAAATAGGTATACATCATCTATTCTTATTTCAAACCACACCATGCTAAAAATAACACACAACTAAAAAGAAAAATTTCACAAAAGTAGAAAGTGTACCCATTTCTAGTGGATAACTATAGGCTATGCAACCTCCAGACTCTATTTACTCCATCTTCCAGTATAAGAATATTTTTACTTAAGAACTAGAAAAATTAGTGACAACCTTGGTGCCTTTAGAAATAACATGTCTAATAAGTTCTCATGGCAAAACATGACGTACAACTATCTGGATTTCCTTGGATGTAATAGTTGGCTTCTTGTTGTGATGAGTGAGCATCAATGCATCTTGAGACATTTTCTCAAAGATATTGTTAATGAAATAATTCACTAAATGCATACCTTTGCTCAAAATATCAACATTTAGGTGTACCTAATTTAGTACCTTAAATATGTAGATCTTGTAGTTTTCTTCATTTTCCTCTGCCTTCTTTTTTTTTCTCTTTTACTCATTTTATTCATTAAGAAAAATAGGATATCGGTTTCCAATGATAATGCATTCATACAAATAAAATAAGAAAAATTTACCTAGTAATTATAGACACCTAAAATTGGCCACCAATGGCTTCATAACTGACTTTAGACCAATTTTTATAAACCTTTGCACATCTAGCCTAAGAATTTATAAATATCTCAAATTTAGCTTTATAACCATGTAATTAAATCAATTTGGCCTATAAATCAATTAAATAGAACAAATACACATTGAATTAAATAAAAATCAAACAAATGTCCAAAAATCCTAACAAGGGTTAATTAACATCACATACTAATCAAAACTTAAGTGAATTCATGAGATAAAAAATCAATTATCAAAAAGGAAAATTCAAATATCAATAGCATCTTAAATATCCTGGGAATGAATCATTACCTTTGTGAGTTATCTAAAATGGAAAATATCTCAAATCACACCTATTCAAGATAATCATGACCATTTGGACACCTTTAAACTCAACCAAGGTTAATAAACTCAACCAATGTTAATAAAATAAATCAAGGTTAGGATTTAACCCATTCCAAGTTGATTTCAAATCCTATAAAATAAAGTGTAGACCTCTTCATTTAACAAGTTATTTTAGTGAAAAGTTACAATGCACAAATGAATTGAGAGCTCAATGCATAGTGTTATAATTCCATAATTTAGCCAAACCATTAAATTATCAAGCCAAGCCTAGCTAAACATGGTGCCAAGAGGAGATGAAGGTATCTAAAATCCATTTATGAAGACCTGTTAGGTACAATCTAAGCAAGCCAATAGACACATCATTTGGAGAATTCAAGGAAGGTAAGAAAGGTATGTTTTCTTGTATTTTAGTTCAACTTTGTAATTTGTTATTTGTTCACCAAACTCCCCCATGATTTAGGCATGGAGGTGTTATGATTTGTTAGTGTGTTTTTGTCAATTTGATTTCATTTTGAAACTAACACTTGATATAACATCCCCTCCATCATCAAATTCTTAACATCACAAATAGCACAACCAATGGGACCCAACCCCACAAATTTGCTCATAAGGCTTCCTAACATATTTCACTAACGTTTATCATGTAAAAATTTGATCTTGATGACTAGGGAAATTGAAAAATTTAATCCAAAGGATGTTTTTCTAGCTCTCACAAATTTTTTCTATGTAAATCATGATTTTTTTCTCTGGACTACAAAATTACAAATCACACAATTGTGAATTTGTTCTTTGGACTAAAAAATTATAAGTCACACAATTATTATTTTATTTTATTTTTAAGTAATAACCTTGTTTACCATGAATGCAACTTGTGATATTGTAATATCATGACTCTCTATTCATGATATTAGAATACCATGACTTTGCAGTCATGATGTTGTCTAGATAGTTATGTTTTTGTAACTAGTTTCTAGCAATTAAGCTAGCCGTTAGGGGCCAGGTTGTAATATCGTAACTCTTAGATTTATGAATTTGTCAAGATAGTTGCATTATTATCAAATAGAGTAGTAATTTTATAAAAATTACTTTTTTACTCATGATTTGCGTTATTGCACTAATTCTTGTGGTTTTGTAGAGTTATAGATTTTCTCTATGTTCACCCAAGAACTAATTTTTAAAAGTTCATTTACCCAAACAAGAAAGTGATTCAAAGCAGGGGGTTATAATCTAACATTTGTATGTTGAAGGATTGATTTGAAGATCAATTTGCATTCTTTTGACTAATCACACATCTCATTTTGGACTTTAAAAAGAATTAGTCAAATTTTAAACATTGTAATTCGGATCTAAAATAATCTTACTAAATATTAAACTTTTGAAATTAAGTGCTTACAATGAACATGGTTGTATTTTTTGCTTAGTTTGTGTTTATGCAAGTTCTTTCAAATTAGCTATGAACATTAATCCAAAAATTTCAATTGTTACATAATAAAGAATCTAATCAAGTCTAAAAATGTTTCAAACTTGCTCACATCATATTTTGGTTGTTTAAAAAGAACCTAGTTCATTTTTTATGCCTTAGATGATTTTTTAAGTTTTTAAAAGTTTCAATCAAACCCATGTTCCAAAATTCACAACACATTTAGTTTTGGTGCCTTAAAATGAACTTAACATCATGTTAGTATACATGCTTTTGAGCAAGTTAATTTTCATGCAAGTTGTTTGTTGATTATTTATTTATCAAAAGGGGATAGCACATGTATTCTTTCCCCCATACAATATAGGTAACTCATGGGATCAAAAGTGAATTTACATTGAATTGTGGTTCCTAGTCCAAGGTATAGAAATAATGTTGCCTAAGTGTAGACATTAGAAAACTGTACACTTACAGTTTTTAATGACTAAAAGTCTCAAGAACCCCTAAAGACCCCATAAACCTTCTTAACCCTTAACCAACCCATATTGACCTAACCAAATAACTATTCTCCCATTTACATAATACTATTAAAAAATACTATTTGAAAGTATTATTCAAAAGTACTATTCACTATCACTATTCACTATAGGACCCACCAACAGTATTCATGATGACATGGCAAGTGACATGGAAAGTGAATATGAAAAGTGTTTTGGGGGGTGACATGGAAATTGACATGGCTTAGAAGTGAGGTGTCTTGACGTGGGACATCATACCCCATTTGGGACCCTTTTCCAAGGTGCTTAATGACCTCATGTAAGCATCATAAGGGTCCCGCTTGAAATATGGAAAATTTACCCTATAGGGGACATAATTTAACATGTATTTTGAATTCACACATGAAATTAGACTTAAAAATGAGATACATACCTCTTTAGTGCTTTGGAAAATACAAAGGGCACCTATTTTTGACTTTTTAACCAAAATGGGAGACCCATGATCAAGGTGGGAATCCTACCACCCTCATATTTTGAGTCATTCATGCACCCACATGGAAAATTGAACCATATTTTGTGTACCATATCTTTAAGTACTTGGATGGAGACAATAAAAGGTGGTTAAAAGTCTTTGACCTCATTTAAACCCATGTGCATGATTCCCATTCAAAATTGGATTCATGTGTAAGGTGTGAGACACACCAACCCACATGGGAGACCCATGATCAAAGGTGGGAAACCCACCAACCTCATATTTTGACTCATTCATGCACCATGTGGAAAATGGCACCACGTTTTATGGGGCATCTCTTTGAGTGCTTGGATGAAGACAAGAAAGGGTGGTGAAAAGTCTTTGGCCTCATTTAGACCCATGTGCATGATTCCCATTCAAAATTGTACTCATGTGCAAGGTGAGAGACACACCAACCAAAATGGGAAACCCATGTTCAAGGTGAGAATCCAACCAACCTCATAGTTTTACTCATTCATGCACCACATGGAAAATGGTTCCATACTTATACTATTCCCTCTTTTGGCATGATTATTCACAACAAATGCTATAAATACCCCCTCGCCTTTACCCAAGGTTAAGTTAGAAGTTATTATTTGGTTATTAACATATTGTTGTATGTATTTGAAGGATTTAATAGTTTTGGAGGTAATACACATCTTGGAGAAAAATAATTCAAAGCAACGAAGCTCTACCGAAATTGCCTCAAGACATCTTCAACAACATCATCAACAACAATAACATTCTTCTTTAAGCTTGGAAGGTAATATTTGATTTTGTTTCTTCAATTTAATTTTATCATCCCCTTGGATTTTTAATATCTTAAACCCCACTTATCCATTTTCTCCATTTTTTATTTCATTATCTCAATCCATTTGGTCCCTTGCCATCTTTTATCCATTCACACCTTTACCACTTTTACCCTCCTTATTCTCTTCCCCTTTTACCATCTTAACTACTTACCTTCTTACCTCAGCAACCATTCACCCATTTATAATATTTTAATATTTAAAATTTTATTACCTTAACCATTTATCAATGAACCAAACCACCTTTCTTTAATTCCTTGTTAAAATTCCAAACTAATACCTTAGCCTTGTCTTGACTAATTTTCAGCATTAGTTGCTCTATTTAGTCATTTTTTAAAAGGCACTTAACTTTTTTTGTCTTAATTTAGTTTTTTGATGTTATTTAATTGTTTTTAATTTTAGTTATTTGATATTTTAAATTCAAGTATATTTATTTTTTATTCACAAACTTAAGTGTTAAAAGCAGGTGGATTGACAACGTCCTAGAAAGCTTTCACTTCTAGGATCTAGCTCACACTGGGCAGTCCACCCAACTACTTGTCTAACCAGCAAGTTTTATGGTAGAGATTTATTATTATAGGTCATTATTACATAGCCAAAGAGGATTTATCATAATGTTTAGATTCAACATGTGCACATTCAATAGGTATTCTTCTATACACCCTTCTTAACTAGTTTTTTCTTTTCACATGTAAGAAAAAGCAAAAAATAGATAAAAACATTTTGGCACACCTGATCAGACCCTTGAGTTTTTATTGGGTTCTTAGATGTTTTAGGACATTTATAATTACATTAGTGAAATTCATTTAATTGAATTCCTAGAAAATTAAGCTTATTTCTTTACAAAAAAAGAGAAAAAAAAGAGTTTTAGTTGCATTTTTAGAAAAAAATAAATTTTATTACATTTATAAAAATAATGAAAAGAGCATTCATCATAGGTTAGGATTACATTTGCATGTTCAATTTAGGTGAATTTTAGTTGTTCTTGTCCTTATTCAAAGAATTATATATATTTTCTCTTGGTTAAAATTGAGTGCATCCATTGACTTCTTGCTTGATTTTAGCTCACCTATTTTAATTAAAAACATTATGAATTAATCATAGTTCACAAATGTTACACAAACCAAACCACTTGCACAAAAAAACACCAAAACACACTTGAGACAAGGCCTAACTAGGATTTTACACCTTACCTTTTTTTAGTTAGCTTACTTAGATTTAATCACCGAGGGGATAACCAACTCAATTCTCTAGTTGAGTATGAAATATGGAAATTGGTACATATTATCTAAGCACCTACATTGGCTACGGGATTGTGACGTGAGGGGAGCAAGCCCCAAGTACCAGCCCATGTACTTAAACCAATATAGACTTATATTGAGTGCCTAAAAATAACTTGAAATCAAACATAGACTACCTTATTTAGGACCTATTCAAGCCAATTTCCTCTTCACACTTTTCTAAGGTATAAGCCAAAAAAGAGATTAAAAAGAATCCTAAGATATAATGCACTCTTAGTGAATGCATTATTCATGTGAGTCTTTTTTTGAATTATCTTTGTTCAAGGAGTGAAAACTTATCATCCTTTTCTTATTTTTTTATATGGTTCTCACTCACTAACATCAAAAAGACATCGAGGAACAAAACCCACCGCCAAATCAACCATCACCAAATTCCACCTCTTCATCCATGGAACACATTTTTGAATCCATAAAATCCCCTCACTCTTTGAGAATTTCTACTCATTTATTCTTAGGAGATATGGATTTTTCTACTTTACTAAACAATAATCATGTAGCCTTACAACACTACCTAAGAAACATGTCTTACCAAATCCCAATTTTGACCCCACCTATAGATCTGCCTTATGGCATGACTCTCCACCTCATGGAGAATACCTCCACTACCATGGGAATTACTCAACCTTTAGTTACCCAAATGTTATCATCAACCAATAACTACCTCAAAACTAACCCACTAACCCAAACTATCACTCCCCTGCAATAGGAGTGCCTACTTTTAGTGCTACCCATCTTCCTCTAATTAGTTCCAATCCATCAAACACTACTCCACTTCCAAGTCTTATGGTGTCCATACCCTCCATGTTACCACCAATAAACATAATATTCACCACCCTTCTATTGGCCACTAACCCAACCTCCACTCTAACCCAACACACAACCTTTAGCTATCTTCATAACCCATAAGGGCATATGCCCATTATCTAATGACCCACCTCTTCCCAACCACTAACATCCAAATATAAATATATATCTTTCACCTAATGTCCAAAGACCACATACCAATATATGGAGTCATCTCAACCATCTACTAGCTATTTACACATTGCCCAACCTTAACAAAACATACCATATAACTATGTATCCCAACAACCTCAAGTAGACTTCATGAATTTGATCATGGACAAGATGACTACCCTTGATTCATCCATCTATGGAGCCCATAATATCTTATCCTATGATCAAATTTAAGATGAGCCTATTCACCCTTTGGTCCCCATCAAAGCTTATTCAACCTAGTGGGAATTGTAGAGAAAATTCTTATTCTACGTTGCATTCAAATTTTCAGTCACACACTGCAGTTTGTTCCTACATACCTTGGTCATGGTAGTAGAGTTTTGGGATAGGGAACAGGTTTATTTTCCATCCAAGAATCGAAGTGCAGTAAAAGCTACCAAGTGGCATTATCTAAGCATGGGTTCTCTTTCCCACTTTTTATTTCCTTCATTTCATTTTTACCCAAGTGTTGAATTTGAGCAGAAGCCACCAAGTGTCACTTTTTGAAATAAGGAGCCAACCAACTGGCATCATCCAAGACACTTTTCATAACTTTCAAGAGAGCCACATATCATGCCACATATCTAATAGCAACTCAACGGAAGTCACCATGTGTCGGCTTCTGCATCTCATATTGGCACCCACATTCATTCTATTTCTCAAAAAAGGTTTTCAACAAGCTAAATAACAGGGAAAAGTGGAAAGCACCAAGTGGTAGTCACAAAAGGCTCTGAACTACTTTTTTAGAAGAAAGCAAAAGTCACCACGTGTCAGCATTTGAAAGACAGTTGGTTCAATGCCAGGGTTCAATGCCTTGGTTTAACATTTTTGGTTCAATACCTTGGTTAACATGTAAATGGCATGCAATGTTGAACCATTCAACCATTTCGGTTCATCAGGAAGTTCAAGGGAGTGTCCCAAAAACCAAAGGGGTCAAGTACCTTTCTGAAAGGCAGAAAGGTGTTGTTTCATTTTGTTTAAGTGTTGAAAAGTAGCAGAGGTCACCAAGTGTCACTTTTTGAGCCCCTTTCTACTCCATTCCTAAAAGAAGTGGAAGAACCCACATACCCTTAGTAGGAGAAGTGAAATATGCCATGTATCTTCCCAAGAATAGCGGAGGCTACCACATGTCAACTTTTAAGAGATCATCTTCAAGTTTCATTGCTGAATAAAATTGTGGCAGGTCTCAGGTGTTATTTCAAAGGGATGTGGAAGCTGCCAAGTTTCACCATCTATAAGAGCCTAATATGTGCCCCAAATAATTCTACAACATAGCTAAAGAGAAGTGGAAAATGTTGCATGTCTTCGATAAATCGGGCAAAAAGCACCAAGTGTCATTCTCTGGTGCCTTCTAAGTAATAAGAATAATTTTAGGAAATTGACTAAGTGTCCTCTTCCATTTCAACAGAATAGAGTGTTTCATGTATTTGTTTTCGTAAAGCGAGATGGAGGGAAACTTGGTGGGAATTATTTCTGGTAGATGGAATAGTTCATCAGGTAGATTTTTGGGGGCCTACAAACATTAAAAGGGCCATCTGTTTATCCCTTGTAAGTAGAGGCAGAATGGACAGTTAAGTGGCTTAGTAGATGATGGAATGAGAAAATTAGGCACAGAAGGAGGTACTAGACATGAATTGCCATGCCACAGTCAGGGCAGCTCCTGATAAGATCAAGATACATCTAAGGCATTGAAAGTGCCATCTGTTTGTCCCTGTGAGTTAAGGGTAGAGTAGAATTGCATGGGAAGGGGGATGAAGGAAAGAGACATCTGAGGCTATAACAGAAGAGGGAAGATAGGAAAAAAAATGGGGGACTTTCTATAGTTTTAGACTTTCTAGAGTTTTTAACTAAGAAATATCATTTGCTTTTGTCTCATTTTCTTGAGCTATAAAGTTGATGTGACTGTGCATGTTTCTGTGCCTTTTATGTGGCTAAATGAATTAAGGAGATTGAAGTCTATGCCTTTGTTGATATTATCTGTGTCATTTTAGTCTATACCATAGATTTTCTAGAGTTGTGATTAGGAATGTCATTTGCTTTTATCTCATTTTCTTGAATTGAAAGTTCTAGATAACTGTACGTGTCTCTGTGCCTCTTATGTGATTGGAAGATTCTTATAAGAAGATTGAACCCTATGCCTTTATTGACATTTTTAATATCTCAGCAAAATAATTCCCTGTTGTGATCCTTTGTTTCTATTATTTCAATCTTTTAC
Organism: Torreya grandis; assembly: GCA_037957365.1. NCBI lineage: Eukaryota > Viridiplantae > Streptophyta > Pinopsida > Cupressales > Taxaceae > Torreya > Torreya grandis. The sequence continues at coordinate 883,644 of JARHVA010003939.1, read as the reverse complement.
ATTGATCATGCACTTGTCTGATCTTAAATGTAATTGAATCCTATATATAGTCTCACTGTGCTCAAGTTAGGATCAAGATTACACTTAGGCGCATTTCCATAGTTAGGTTTCAATTCTTGCATTTGTGTTTCTATTTAATTTCCTATTCCTTTCCCCCCAACACTTGATACAAAAGAAGAGACCAACTTCTCTAAAATCTAGAGGTTGTTTCAAGCCGCAAAATCCCACAACTTGAAACTTCCCATTGTTGTTGATTAGTATCAAGCGCAATTTTAACCATCAATAGGAACTTCCAAAGTTTACCAAGTTTAATCATAAAGAAGACCCTCAACAACATTTAAGAGTATTTAAAAATTCATGCTACTTGATTTTCCATGATAACACTCTTCTCCTCCATACCTTTCCTATGTCATTATCTAGACCAACATTGGATTGGTATAGTGCCATACACAAACATTCCATCCTCTCTTTTACCTAATTAGCCCAAAACTTCTTGGATCACTTTTCAATTAATATATCTATGAAAGTTTTTATTACCAACCTCTACTCCATTTGACAATTTGAAGATGAATCTATTACTAATTTTAAGGCTCGTTAGAAGATCTTAATCAACCAAATTTACTTCTCATTAACTCAACTTGAGCTTATAGATCTCTTCACCCAGGCATGTGCAAAAAATATTTCATCCACATTGTTTGTCCAAAGCTTCCAGACCTTTTATGAAGATTTTACCATGGCTCACAAACTAGAGAACATAGCCACTAATGAAAAAAGGTTAAATTTGAAGAGAAAGAACTCAACTTAAAAACCCAATGAGACATTTTCTTCTAAACAAAACAACTAAACCAATCCCAACACTAAAAATAAAGCATCTACTAATGCCATTATTCTCAAAGCCACACCACCACCATCTACCAACTAGCAGAACCCAAGGAACCAAACCTTTGAATTCTCTAATTATTCAAACCAAAACCAAAGGAACCAAACTTGGAATAATCATAAATAATTAATTCCACTTGGAGAGCCCTATCCTTTTATTTTGGAAAAGTTACTAAAATCCAATATCATCCAACTTTCACCAATTAAACCATCCCAATAGTTTGATGCTTCTCTCCCCATACCAGGTTGGTATAATAAAAATGACCATTTCACCTTTCATCAAGTCATAGGACATGACATAAATAGGTTTAAAACCTTAAAATACCTTGTCTAATCCCTCATTGGCAAGGGGAGCTTATATTGGACAATCCCAATGCACCACTGAACTAGGCCCTTGACATATTCTGTAAGCCTTTTCCTAATCATGTTCCTTCTACCCCTTACCATAATAATAAACTAGACCCATCTCATGAGGCACATACTATTAATGTGGTTACTGATGAACCCATTATTAAAGAAAACATTATGTTAACCACCTCTTTCCCCATTCCCCTAATGAAAGAAAAAAAATTGTCTTTTATTCCTTTGAACACCCAAACAAAGGAAGCCACTATACTCACACCTCCATTAGAGGATACCACACCTACCTCCCCCATCATAGAACCATCCACCCCCTCTTTGGAAGCTATCTCACAAGAGAAGATGACTTCATCCACCCAACCTCTAATTTTGGAACCTTCTATTAGAGGTCAAGATAAAGGTAAGGGAACCAAAATAAAACTTCTAACCCCTTTTTTGGTAGACCAACCTAGCCATTCTAAACCAACTAAAAAATCCACCCAACCAACCAAAACCTCCTCAAAATTAATCGACCCTCAAATACCTAAACCCACCAAGAAAACTAAAGTGACCAAATCCACTCCAAAACCAACAACTAAAACAATAAAAGAAGTAAAACTACCAAAAGGCCCAAAACCTCAAATTTTACCTCCCTAAACTTTTCCCTCCATTCTGGGTCCTCATCCCTTTACCTTAAACATGAATTGCATCATTTTTACCAAAACCCCGCCACCTTTATTGGTCACTCCTTCATACTTACTTTTTAAGACACCTTTTCTCACTACCTAGACAATTCCTAAGTTACCTACCTTTCCCTCCTTTGCCTCCAACTCATCAACCATTTTACCTAAACTAAAAATGTCAATTGAGAATATCACTTTAATCAAGACACCTACCACCAAATCTATATCCGCAAAACCTTCTACTTCAACACCCAATACAAAAACTGTTAAACCTTTACCACCTTTAGCTAAATCTTACTTAACCATTCTCTAAAAATTATTTCAAACTTCTTCCTTGAGGTTACCACCCATAAAAACCTTTGACCCTTCACGTACAAAAACCTCTTGGTTCAATGATAACTTAACATGTGCATACCATAGGACACCAAGACATGACATAAAAAATTGTAAAGCTCTCCAAGTACTTTTTTTTATCCTGTATGAAAATGATGATCTATTATCAGATAAACCTCCTTCATCCCCATTTCCAATGCAACCACCAACTCAACCCATCTAATCTTTAGTCTCACCCAAAAGTAAAGAGGATGAATCAAAGCAACCACCCAATCTAGAAAACCCCCTTATCTACACTATTCACATGGTTACCCGATCTTAGTACTAATAGAACGATAAAGGGAAGGCTAAGGCATCCATTCCTTAGACTTACCCCTCCCTAAAATCTCATGTGAATAATACCCAACCATCTCTATCTTCAAACAAATATGAGGTGTCTCTTTCAGGTGCCTCCCCATCTAACCCTCCATACCCTAACCCATATGCAATATCCATCCAAAAATATATCCTCAATCAACTTCACCAAAATCCAATAAAAAATGAGCTTATATGAGTTAGTCTCTACCTCACCCCATCACCTCCAAGCACTCATAGAAGCCTTGAAATCCCTAGAGGTCCAAACCAATGACCCTCAACCTCTAGCCACCTTTGTTGGTTTCCTTTGAACTTCCAACCTTGTCATCTTCAAAGATTAAAAAATACCTTCTATTCATCCAAAGGATCCTGATCTCCCCTCTTCATTATGACATATATTAATCAAACCTACATCAAAATGGTGATGGTTGATGGAGGAGCCAACATCAACATTATATCCTCTCATGTGTATGACCAGTTGCACTTACCCACAAACATCATGTCTAAAATCATAGTGGTCCTTCACTCTTTCAATGATACTATGGCTACTACCTTGGGATTAGTTGTCCTCCATATCTATGTAGGGCCCCATACCATTCCCAAACTTTTTAATGTTATAGAAAGAGAATTCTAATATAATTTTTTACTCAGGTACCCTTGGACTCATGCCATGAGTCATATCACTTCCACCTTATGTTGATATGTTAAATTTGAGCATAAAGGGAAAGTTCTGACTATCCAAACTGACACTAGTCTTTTCACATCTTGAAATATGACATATCAGCTTAATGACATCCTTATTCCTCCTTCATCCACCTCAAAACCATTTGATAATGATATAACCCCACCAACCAAAACCTATGACACTTCCACATCAAATGTTGATGAAGCTTTTACTAGCTCATCTATCCCTTCTTCCCAAATTCCTATAGAGAACCCCATGGTAACCACATTCCAACATCTTTCCCTTGTGAAATATAGACTCTTAGCCTTCATTCCCTTCTCTACTCCCAAGGATATGGGAATATTAGATGTGATCCTTCCTATGACCCTAACATTAGAACCATCATCCCCTTTGGGATCCCTACCATCAAATAAATTGCATTTATGGGGGAGTTGATTAGCCACTTCTAGCCCCTACCACTACTTCATCCATCCAACCATTTACCTCTAAATTTTAATATCTTAGCAAACCAGAGTTGACTAAGTTGTATCTTCATAGATGTGTTTGGAAAGGATTTGGCCTTGGTTGCTATGAACAAGGCCCCCATGAGTTATGCCATATCAAAACTTTGTAACCTCATGAGTCATTTGGCCTTGGGTGTGAACCACCTAAAAATCCCACCAATTCACCTAAACCCATTGCCACCATAGAGGAAGATATCCCATCCTCATCAACCCAACCACTTTCCCTACCTAAAGATCCTACCATCATCCCCCCTACATTTTTTTAAGTCAATACCATTAGTTTGGGCCCTTTAATATACTAAAAGGGTGGCCAAACCAAAGTCCTTCATCTCATACACCCTAAAATGGTAGAGAATGCTTCTCCTACCATCAAAACCATCCAACATCAAGATGATGATTCCCTTCTTACCTAACTCAATGTAGTGGATTCTTATATCCACAAATCCCTTCCTCTTGAGGCCTCAACCATGCCAAATTAATCCACCATGGATATCAATTTAGAAACTCTAGACAACCCCCACATTATCAAATTGGTCCAATCAATGAATGTCAAAGAACTTCAAGACTTCTCCTCTTTCCTCCAAGACTGTGGCATAACATTTTCTTGGTCTTATAGTGATATGCCTAGGATTAACCCCACCATTTCTACCCATAACATAATCACTCATCGTAATACTAAGCTTGTTAAATAGAAACTTTGATGCATAAATCCTCACATAACCTTTCTCATAAAAGAAGAGCTTTAGTGTCTCCTATTTTAAAACTTCATTCAACCCATTGACTACCCCTAATGGGTCTCAAATATCATATCTATCACTAAAGTCACTGGGGGTCTATGCATTTGTGTGGACTTTCATGACCTTAACCTCACTTGCCCCAAAGATGACTTTCCTCTACCTACTATTGAATAGCTTGTTGATCTTACATCTAGCCACGAGATGTTATCTCTCATGGATGGGTTTTCAAGTTATAATAAGATCTTGATTTCTTCTAAAGATTAGAATAAAACTACCTTTAACACCCCTTGGGGAACTTTTTCCTATAGAGTCATGCCTTTTAGGTTATAAAATTCTGGTGCAATCTACCAACGTGTCATGACTTATATCTTCCATGATATCATCCATAAGATTGTAGAAGAATATATGGATGAACTTCTTAGGCAATCCAAACTCCAAAAAGATCACTTGACTATTCTTATAATCATATTTGAATGCCTCATCTATTATCATGTTCACCTTAATCCTAAGAAATGCATTTTTGGGGTACTTTCAGGAAAGCTTATTGGCTTTATCATCTCTCTTCATAGAATTGAAGTATACCCTACTAAAGTCAAAGCAATTTTGGACATGCTTCCTTCATACAAACTTAAACAACTTCATAGCCTATAGGGAAAACTTCAATCTATTCACCATTTCATTTCCTAACTTTTATATCGGTGCCAACCTTTCCATCACCTTCTAAAGAAGGATGTATCTTTTAAATGGAATAAAAATTGTCAAAAGGCCTTTGATTCACTCAAGTAGTACTTTTTGTCACCACTTATCCTAACCCATTCTAAGGATGACCCCCTATTTTACCTATATATCTCTACCACTGACCATTCCCTAGTGGTAATGTTGGCTCATCGAGATGAACAACATAAAGAGCAATCCATATACTACATTAACCACACACTTGTAGAATATGAAACTCAATATACATATACTAAAAAACTCTACCACTACTTTTTTAACCATAAAACCTATGTCATAACTAATACTAACCCACTCAAGTACATGTACTCTAAACCATACCAAAATTAGAATATGGCTAAGTGGATCATGTTTCTAGCTAAATTTGACCTTGAATTCCTCCAACAAAATTTGATTAAAGGGTATGTCATTACCAACCAATTGTTCGAAGCTTCTTTACCAAACAACTAACCACCTCCTTTTGCCTTTTTAGATGAGTCTATCAAGACTATTTTTAAAGAAGATGACATAACCTACCAAATGACCATGTTCCTCAATGGCTTGAAATGCCAATAAGGAGGGGGTATTGGAGTTATTCTCATCCCTCTTGATGGTGAACCCCTTCCTCTCTCCTAAAAAATTGACTTTGAATGCACCAATATTATGGTTGAGTACAAAGCCCTAGTGATAGGTCTCCAAACTACTATAACCTTGGGAATTAAAAAAATCCATGTCTTTGGTGATTCCCATTTTATGGTCAACTAGGTCAATGGATCATATCAATGTAAGAATGATGTCTTGAAAAAATATAAATTTTTAGTTGAAAAACTCTTAACATCATTCAAACATTACCTGATCGAATCTGTTCCCTGATCTACCTATAAATTCATTGATACAATGGCCTACCTTGCTTCCTAAATACCTTCTTAGCCTTCCAATTCCAAAATATTTATCACCATTAACCATTTTAACACACCCTCTTATATCCAATCCAACCTCCATACCATTTTTAATATGTAGGAATCCCCATCCAATATTTGGTATGACCAAAATTTCAACTACCTCAACTTAGGCATCACTCCTCCCAACCTCTCTAGGAATGCTTGTAGAAACTTTGTTTAGAGTACATATCATTACACTATACTAGGGGGAATCCTTTACAAATTTAGTTTTGATGGTCTTCTTCTTTATTGCCTATGCAACCATGAATCTTTCTAACAATTAGGGAAACACATGATGGGATATGTGGGGGACACTTTAGTAGTCTAGTAGTTACTAAACATATCCTTCACCTCGGTTACTATTGGCCCACCCTCAACTAAGACTATTGTGATTAGGCAAAAAAGTTTGTTAAATGTCAACAACATACTAATTTTCATCTAGTGCCAGGTAATGGCCTTCAAGTATCTAAGGAATTTTGGCCTTTCTCATAATGGGGTCTCGATCTCATTGGGGAAATCAACCCCCATTATTCACAATGGCATAGCTCCATCATCACAACCAATTAGTACTTCAACAAGTGGGTGTAAGGTATTCCTCTTATCTTGACCAAAGTGGAGAAGATTGATGACTTTATCAACCATCATATCATCTATATCTTTGGCATTCCTCATAAGATCATCACTAATAATGGTAAATCCTTAAAAAATAAGCAAGTCTATAGTTTATGTGATGCATTTGGCATTGATTTAAGCTTTTCTTTGCCTTATCGATCATAAGCAAATGGACAGGTGGAAGCCTCTAATAAAATACTAACCAAAGTTGTCAGTGCTTTAAGTCAAGATTGGAATTTTCACATCCCATTCACCTTATGGGCCTATTGTACTATAATTCAAACCTCTATGGGTATTACTCCCTTCTCTCTATTCTTTGGAGAAAAGGCAGTATCTCCACTTGAAGTCTAAATTACTTCTCTCCACATATCTTTGCAAGAGCTTATTTTTGAGGAAGATTTTTGTCAGCACCATTTATCTCAACTTGAGCTACTTGATGAGTGTAATTTAGAAACCCTCACCCACCTCTGTATTTATCAAGAGCATATAAAACATGCTTATAACAAGCATCTCAAACAATGGGAATTCAATATCAAAGACCTCATCCTAAATAAAAACCAACATGTGACCAACACAAAAAAGAGTAAATGAGGCAAGTTGGATTTAAATTAGCTTGGACTATATCATTACCCATAAGTATAGATCATGAGTTTATCATTTGTCCTCTCTCGAAGGCAAATGAGAACTTGAGCCCCTCAACACTTCGTATCTACATTCATTTTTCTACTAAATAAGGATCAATCTCACTCCTCTTGTCTAACTTAAGCTCATCCATTTGATTAAAATATTTTAACCTTCACCCATCTTCCTCCTCTCCTTTTGAGGACAATTGATTAAAACATATAACCATTTGATTAATCATCATAGTCATAACCTAATCCTAAATGTGGGTTCCACGGATCTACCCATAACATGGTTCTCATAGATAATTTTCATCTCTAACAAGATGGAATCCCATGGTCATTGTCTCTAAAAAACCACACCTTTTCATATCATTAACCTTTTTATGCTAAATTTTTTCCTTCATAAAGGTAAACCCCTGAACCTAATTAGACTTGTCCATGTCTAAAAACATTACATCCAAAAATAATTTGGATACCAATACTACTTGGGTCAATATATTAAGCATTATAGATTGTTCCCTTGAAGGAAAGCTACCCAAAAACAAAATAAAAATTTCTAAATATAAGGTATACTGCTCCTTTGAAGGACAATTATCAAGAGAATATAACAAATCCAATAGGCTTAGACCACTCCCTTGAAGGATGGATAAGTTAAATTTCTCAAAAGTAAAGCAATTTTTTGGAAGCTTCCTACATTGATCAGCTTCTCATATACAATAATGAATCAAAATAACCACTATCACAACAAAATCTAAAGCTACAATCAGCTATCAAGCAACATAATAAGTTGGAAGCCACAATCAACTTTCACATATAGACTTCCAACATTGATTAGTCTACATATAACATATGACATGGAATTATTTATTACCATTCTTAGACCACCTATAAAAGGGGAAAACTAATTCACATGAGGCTATCATACATATCACCCATTAACCTTCACACCACCTATCACCCATCTTCCCTTTATACTATCTATAAATCAGGGGATTTAGGGCTTACTTGACACCCTATGATCAAGATTTTTTTTTTATCAACTCAAGACTACTCATGCATAGTGTTTTAAGGGCTTATATTCATTAAGTTGATCCCACTTTGGGTCTATTTTTAGTCCTTATCAAAAATAAAACATCATGCCCTATTCTTATCTTAATATGCTTGGTTGAGGTTTTCATCATGACTTTTAACATCCAGTGTTATAACAACAATAGCCATTATTTTCACATTAAGTAAGATTAAAACAACCATAAACATACCAATCATAACCATAACTATAAAATTCATAAGTATCCACACAAACTTAAGAATGAAAACATTCGACCAGTGACATCTAATACATTTTGTACATGTATACAACAAATTGTGTAATATTTTATTTAGGGTGCGAGGAGTCACATGGCACATACAAAGTTATTGGAATATAAACACTTCACCTAAGGCCCCTAAATACATTATTTTCCTACCTAAGTACTAATTTGATTATTTGGTGACTCTAGATTTGTGTTCAACCATCCTTCTACTTGATTGTTCCTTGAACTAACATCCGTAACATTCCCTATCTCAATATTTGCTAAAGGTTTTACTCTATTCTCCTCTTCTGCATTCATTCCCATAAGATGAGAATCATATTCTGCTATGATTCTTTCACCTTACTTTCTTTTCATAGCCATTGAATCCTTTTGCTCTAGTTATTTTGCTTGTATAGGTGCTACTAGTTGTTGCCTCAGTGTACATCCCCTTAGACAGTGAGGGTTCCCTCTATTGACATGCCAATGGTCATGTTATCTATCCCTACATCTTGTGTAATGAAATTATTTCCTTCTTCACTACTATAGAGGTAAGAGTTTAGGCTAAATCTCAGGCCATGGGTGCATTTCCTCTTGTTGTCGATCTAAAAGTATTTCCGTTATCACCATTACATGTTACAATATCTGATAGATCTACACATTCCCTATATTGATTATTTTGGGTCATGGGGGTTGATAATTATCTCTACCATTGTCCCCATTATTCACCATCTCCAATCTTGTGTAGTTATCTATACTCTCTATAACTTACAAAATGAAATAACTCAATGATAAACATTCATCCTTATCATGATTCTTTAAATAGAATACCTGACCATTCTTCCTCACTAACATGATTATTAATTCCATCAATGAGGAAGGTTATATGATTTCATTAATTCCCTTGAACAATATTCCCACTTGAAATGGTCATGTCTACTTGCCTTTTTGTATAGACACATACCACTTGGTCCACCTAGCCATTTTGATAAAGTTATCATGCATCATCATGATTTCCTTTTGTCACCCTTGTCATCTAATCTGTATCTAATGTTTTTAATTATTTTACATCTTGTGATCCTTATGGGCTTGATAATTATCACCTTTACCTTGGTTGATGTAAATTGGCTTCCATCCATGTGCTGCTATAATGGTCATGCCTCTAAAACTTCCACTATTATTATGCCTCTAAATCCTTGCCATTATAACAACTCTTCCATCAAAGGTAAGCCACCATGAATTCATAACATTATATTCACCTTCCTATCCCCTATATCATCATATTACTACCATCCCATTGCCACAGGATCTAAACATTAGACCCCAACCATTGGTAGTGTTTGCTCAAACATGGTAATCTTTCATTTTTTCCTAGTTGAAAGTTCATGCATAGCATGGGAATGCTCACCTTCTCCAACTATATAACCAACCTCCTAGGCCACATAGATTCTTATTGGTTAAGCCAAACCTAAAAAAACCAATAAGTCATTGGTTTTGAGGTACTGAGATAGAGGATGTAGATATGGATGCCTTTTATCTAACTTACCAATGCATCTCTTGGGTTATGCACGGTCCATCCTCTATCACTCACCACACAACCAAATTTATACTTTATAGAATCTACTTAAGAATCAAAGAATTTATTTCCATGTAGTCACTTCAATACTACCATTAAAAATTAGCTTGTAGTGGTGATGAACCTTGGCCAAAGTGACTATGCAAATATTTATAGAATTCCATTTCCTAAAACTCAGCTCATAGCAGTAGATGTTATCTCCAAACTTCTACCCTCACACAATTTTAGAAGGTGTAACCTCCCCACAAAGGAACCTCTTCTTTGGATTAGCTCCATTTAAGGTCATTTTTGGTGCTTAGAATTATGTTCCCTTCTTATTTGTCCTACCATACCCATACATGTGTCTCATCTTACTAAATGTGGGGTCATTATAATAACTTTTCACCAATCTACATGATGAATTTTCATCATCACATTCACCAAAACCCAAAACCACTATTTTTCAAAACCCTCTCCATTAGCCTAAACCAATTCATGTGGTTCATCAAATTGAGGTAGCCAATTTGAATATCACTCACCCAACCCTTGTTGAACTACATTGGCCTAATATCCATGGACTTTGTAGGTGCTACTTGAATTCTAAAGGTAGTTTGGCCACTAAAAACTAGTTACCCTCCCATTTCTTTCTTCACATTAATTTTTGTTGCTAATAATACCCTTGTGCTTAGGGCATCCTATATCAGGGAAGCTTTAGATTTTTCCTATAATCTTTATATTTTAGCATCACCTAATACTTCCTCTTTATTTTTTTCCAATTATTGGGAGAACTACATTAGCCTAAGGAATTTTGGACTATGTAGGTAGTACTCAGTTACTAAGGTTAGCTCGACTGCATCCTTTATTTTCCCTTCTCCCCTAAAATCTCTTCCTCCACTTATCTACCTATCCCTTCACCACCTCTCTCCCTTCAACTTGTCAATCTCTTTTAACCACTTGTTTATCTTAACAATCTCTCTTAACCCAAGGATTGATAGCCTTCCTCATTGGCCCCTCTTATCTCCCATAAATCCAAGAACTACTCTGATTTGTTGGCCTCCCCATCACCTTTCCTTGTGCATATTTCATGGCTTGCTCCTCTACCCACTTTTCATGTTTTGTGTCCCTCTCTCAACTTCTTACTAACTATGCCCTTTATCCCCTTTGTCTTTTTCCATCGTCCTCATCCTTTCCCCTTCCCCTAGGTAACATGTCATACCCTTTTTATCACTCTCTTTTCCTCACTAATTCCACATCATCCTATTCCCTTACACATTGAGGGACACTTTTACCTCCTCTTCTTTTCTACCACCTTCTTACTGCTCTTCCACTGATTCTCAACCACCTTAATTCCAATTCTCAATTCTTATTTTCCTCTTTCCCATATTTTCAATATGACATGATTTCTATTTCTTCTAGCACCCCATTTTTTTATGTGTGACACTACTCTCTATTAATTTGACACTCTTCCCACCTTCTCCATTTTTTTCCTCCACAACTAGCTTCTAACTAGGTCTTTATCCTTTTATAATCCTTCCATAATTTACCTTTTCTTCTTATCTCTTCTTGACTTTTGCACTCTCAATACCCCTTTTCCTCTTTCCATCTCGATACTCACTTATATTTTGCATATGTGTGTGTGTGTCTATGCTTAATATATTTGCTTCATTATTCTTCTTATCATCCCTGATCTACATCCCTTATTTTCATCTCATTCCATCTCATTATGTTCCCCTATTTCTTCACTATCTCATCACATCTTCATCTTGTCAATCTTTTATAATCACCCTTTTATATTACCAATCTCTTCTAACAAGCTGATTGATCCCTACCTTATCTCTTCGCCTTCTTATCCACCCATCTTTTGCTTCCCCTCATTGTTCTTAACCCATTTCCCATTTTCCATCCCATTATCATCTATAAAACCACCATATTCTTTGTTTCATTATTCCTCTCCTTGCTTATCATCATCCATATTACTTGGTCAAGATACCACCTACTACTTCACTCTCCTGTCATCCTTTTTGTGTCCTCATTTCACTTTTTTTTCCTATTTCCTTTTCTTCCATTTATTGCATTATTTTTCATTTTTATCACCAAACTATTTTCTCCTTGGTCTTTTTTTAGATTTATTTTCAAACCTTTCATGGCCACCCATATTTCTCATCCTCCCCTTACCATTCATGATTTTTACACGTCTCTCTCCTTTTCAATTCTCCAATCTACCATTATTTAGTGCATCCCTCACCCCCCATCTTCTAACTTTTATTTTTATTCTTTTTTCTCTATTTCATTTCATTTTTTCATCTCCCTTGATGACATTCCTTGTTCTTCCAAACATTTTTTTTCTCTCCTATATGCCCATGCCTAGCTCCTTCCATCCTTCTTCACCTTCATCTTTATCTAAGACCTCATTATTTTCTCTACCTATCTCTTCATCCATCTCCTAGTTCACCTTCACCTCATCCCTTATTTTATCTCCCTTATTTTCTCCCATTTAACTTATAACTCCTCAGAGTGCGGTCACCAATTGTACTACTTTTACGTACATCTCCTTGTCTACTTCTTCATGTACTCCACACCCTTGTTTTAATGCACAAAATATAGTCAAGTTAATTACTTTAGGTGCATCCCTTTCTTCCTTTAATGCCTTTACATGTTGATCTTGGATCTTCTTTTTTGTCCCTCTCTAGCTACTCCCTTCACCCTACCTATCACCTTTTTTCCTTTTAAACCCTATACCCATTTTGATCTTATATGGTCATAACATATACCTTGATATGGCATCAAAAGTTTTCCATTTTACTTTGGTTTACTATGAAATATATACCAATCCTATGGATTTATAACATAATTGGCTAGGTTCATAAGCTCATATGACCAACAAGTAAGCCTGAGCACTGCTAAACCATCAAGATGAAGATTCCTTCCCCACCCATTCTAGTCTTGACTATTTTAAACCATTTTACTCTTACCTTCAGAGATGTTAGAATCAAATATAAAACCACCTTCAACTAGATTATTTGGGGTACCCATGTGTGGATGATAGCTATACCCTCTCACACAACCTACCTCCCAACCAATAATTTCCTTTGAGTCTCCCTACCCAGCCTACATCCTCATTTGTAATATAATCACCCTGCTCTTTAATCATAGTCCACCTAGTAACCTTTTATAGAAGTCACCTCTTCCACAAAATTATTTTCTCCTTGAAACTATTTCTCCCACCTTTTTCAGCTCCCCAATTTGTCTATCTTTATACATTCTTCTTCTATTTCCCCTCTCAATTTTCCATTTATACCATTTATTTTCCTTCCTATTTCAACATTATTATTATTATTATTATTATTATTATTATTATTATTATTATTATTATTATTATTATTATTATTATTATTATTATTATTCACCTCACTCTATATTCCAAAACCCCTCAAAGTCTTTCTCTAAATTTCCTCAAAACTCAATGCTTACTTATTTTGGGGCCCCACTAGCTTTAGGGTCAAGGGTTTGAATCTTTTCTACTTCTTATTTACCCACTTTGCTACTTTTATTCCCTAAATCATTGAATAATACCCTTCTATAGCCTATTAATGACATTATTGTGGAGTGTGCACAATGTCAGCTTATTTGGATGGTGATGAAATAACCCATTGAGTCATCATGGCAATTTGAGTGGTTCTAAATTTTATAAAGCCTGGTAAAACATATTTTTATTTTTTTAAAACAAATGATGAAAAAAATTTCATGCTTGAACCTACTTATCCATGGTTACATATTCCTTTTACATAGTTGAAGTAATCATCTAATTGCCTCCTAGGTAATCTCACCCACCATTTCTACCAAACCAATTATAAAAATATTTGATAGCCATATTTTTCACCCTTTAGAGCTTCTCATTATCTAATATCCTTCAATCAGACCTAATTTCATGATACATCAAATTGGGGCAACTAAGTTAACCAACACTCCCCACCTCAAAATAACTAGATTAGGCCTAAAGTTTATTTTGGACATTATGTCCATGGAACTATGTAGGCAATGTTTACTTGCCTAATGCATATGGAGTCCACTTAGCCATCCCATTCCAACTAACCAACTCACTTGCCTATGTCCACTTTGACATTGGCCATTTTTGACCTAAAATTTTTGCATGTTTTGTGATGACCTTACCTTGGTCCTTTTGACTACACCAACTATGCCTACCATGTTGCAATTTTTATGCCCCATTTCATGTGCAACTATACTATTTGTATTATTCTATAGGAGTAATTCCTACCCTAGATAATTATAAATAACACTAACCTTGTCTAGATGACTCGATAAGCTTAATTTGATCAAATATGACTAATGTTGTGGATCAGTTACCCTATAATATGTGCATCTAGAACTTGAACCTCATTTTATCAATATTAGTAACTTTATTCTTTGCATAATCTTGACTATCATGCTTAGTCATATTTTGTGAACCCATTGGCATTTCACATGCCAAACTACCTTGTGGCACCACCTAGTGCCTCCCCACTAGCTACTTATCAAACTTGTACCCAATTTGACCTTTCCTCATCGACTCTAATTTTGAGGGGGAACACCTCCTTACATACTCAAATCACCCTAACCTTTTACCAAGTGATTCATTTTTGTTTTGTAGCTTGTTAATTCAAATCTGCATAATAAAAAGGGTTAAAATGTAGACACTATACAACTACACAGTTAAAATTTTTAATTACTAAATGCCTCAAGATACCCCAAACCTTTTTAACCCTTAACTAACCCCTCATAACCTAAGCAAATAACTATTCTCCCATTCACATAATACTATTTGAAAGTAATATTCACTATCACTATTCATTATGGGATCCATTATCATTATTTATGATAACATGGCAAGTGACATGACAAGTGACATAGAAGGTGATTTGGGAGGTGATATAGAAAATGACATGGCTTAGAAGTGAGGTGGCTTGATGTGGGACATCATACCTCACCTGGGACCCTTTTTCAAGGTGATTAATGACCTCATTTAAGCATCAAAAGGGTCCCCCTAGAAATATGGAGAATTTCCCCTTTAGGGGCCATCATTCAACATGTATTTTACCTTTACACATGAAAGTGGCCTTCAAAATGAGATACCTACCTCTTTATTTCTTTGGAAAACATAAAGGGCACCCATTTTTGACTTTTTAACCCAAATGGGAGATCCATAATCAAGGTGGGAATCCCACCACCCTCATATTTTGACTCATTCATGCACCCACATGGAAAATCATGTCATATTTTGTGTGCCATCTCTTTAAGTGATTCTATGAAGACAAGAAAGAATGGTGAATGTCTTTGGCCTTATTTAAACCCATGCCTATTATTCCTATTCAAAATTGGATTCATGTGCAAGGTGGGAGACACACCAACCCAAATGGGAGACCCATGATCAAGGTGGGAATCCCACAAACCTCATATTTTAACTCATTAATGCACCACATTTTATGGGGCATCTCTTTAAGTTCTTGGATGAAGACAAGAAAGGGTGGTGAAAAGTCTTTGGCCTCATTTAGACCCATGTTCATGATTCCCATTCAAAATTGTAGTCATGTGCAATGTGAGAGACACAACAACCCAAATGGGAGACCCTTGTTCAAGGTGGGAATCCTACCAACCTCATATTTTGAATCATTCATGCACCACATGGAAAATGGTGCCATACTTATACTATTCCCTCTTTTGGCATGATTATTCACAACAAATGCTATAAATACCCCCCTCTCCTTCACCCAAGGTTAAGTTGGAAGTTAGTATTTAGTTATTGACATATTGTTTTAGGTATTTGAAGGAGGTAATCATTTTGGAGGTCATCGACATCTTGGAGGAAAAAAATTCAAAGCAATTAAGCTCTGCCAAAATTGCCTCAATACATCTTCAACATCATCATCAACAACAACAACATTCTTCTTCAATCTTGGAAGGTAACATTTGATTTTTTTTCTTAAATTTCATTTTATCATCCCCTTGGATTTTTAATATTTTAATCCCAACTTATACATTTTCTCCCTTTGTCATTTTATTATCTCAATCCATTGGCTCCCTTGTCATATTTTATCCATTCACACCTTTTCCACTTTTACCCTCCTTATCCTCTTCCCCTTTTGCCATCGTAACTACTTACCTTATTAACTTATCAAACATTTACCCATTTATCCCATTTAAATATTTACCTTTTTATTACCTTAACCATTTATCAACCAACCAAACCACCTTTATTTAATCCCTTGTTAAATTTCGAAACTAAAACCATAGCCTTATCTTGACTAATTTTCAGCATTAGTTGCTCTATTTAGTCATTATTTTAAAATAACTTAACTTTCTTGTCTTAATTTAGTTATTTTATTTGATTTAATTATTTTTAATTTTAGTTATTTGATATTTTAAATTCAATTATCTTTCCTTTTTATTCACAAACTTAAGTGTTAAAATTAGGTGGATTGACAACCTCCTAGAATGCTTTCGCTTCTAGGATCTAGCTCACACTAGGCAATCCACCCAACTACTTTTCTAACCAACAAGTTTTGTAGTAGTGATTTATTATTTGAGGTCATTATTCCCTAGCCAAAGAGGATTTCTCATAAAGTTAGGATTCAATACATGCACATTCAATAGGTATTCTTTTACACACCCTTAACTAGTTTTTTCTTTTGACACTTAAGAAAAAGCAAAGATTGGATAGAAACACTAAGCTCTCCCTAAGCTCACATAGTAATTGGTGGTATAAAAGAAACCATAAATTATTTTTATTTGTATTTTATTTTTATGAATCTTATCTTGTGTAGGGGATGTCATTACCTCTTATAATTTTTTTAGGGAAGCATTTACCTGGGACTTAATCTCTTAGCAGTGTTTCAACCCATCTCTATGGGGGGGTATATAAATTGGGATTTCCATACTGGGATGGTGGTTTGAGAGGTTAAACTATCTCCATTAGTGATTGGTTAATCCTAGGATATATGATCAATATGGACATCACACTATATTGTGTATATGACAAATATAGTGGTTGTGAAAAAGGATAAGACATTTTCACAACAAACCAATAGATGTGGACTCAATTGACATGATGCTTCTCTTATGTGAATATGTGAAAGTGAGTATGCATGGGATAAATATAGATGATAAAAAACCAATTAGTTTTAGTCAACCCCACTTTGTCACACCCTAATAGGATCTAAGATGATTATACTTAGTTGTATTTTTTTCATTTTATTTCTTGGTGTGTGTTAGACTAAAATTTATTATTTAAAACATGCCATGAATAATTTTTGTGTATAACATCACTCCATTATTTGAGGAGGCCTTATGCCATCCATTTGACACCTTGATTTAAATTAGAAATTTTTTGTGTCAAAACATTATGAGTAGCACTTGATTGAGGTAGTTACTATAGTGCTACCCAAATCATTTCAAAATATTGTGCCTTAGAAGTCTTTGAAACATCAACCGTTATCACATATTTTGGGGGTGTTAAGCCGTTACACTACCCAAATTATTTCAAAAGACTTGTTTTGTCTTGTATCAATTATCATAGTTTGTAACTAATCATTTGAGCCTTATTGTATATTTGTTTAGTGTAGTCATGCTATTCAAAATTATCTAGCATGTTGTCATTAAATCCATAGTTAATCCTTAGTTGAGTATTTCATTAACTTTTACAAGTTTAGATTCAAACATTCACAGATTTCCATTTAGGCCTCAATTCATGGGGTTGATACATAGATCTTTCTCTTTTGGGTTATGTAACTTGGGTTAATTCATCACTCAAATTTGGAAACTTTACTATTTATTCCTTTTTTTGATAGAGTAAGTATCTTTTTAAAGTTCCTTTTCTTTAGTGTTTTCCATCAATCAAATCACATTTATGCATAGAAACATGTGCCTTGTCTTTATCAAACTATTCCAAGTTTGTTAGATTAATCATTACCATCATCCTTTTTAAATCTTAGCTTTCGATTCCATTTGAAAAGTCCTAGCACATCATATTTGAGCCTAGCTTTTGACTCTACCTTTGGATAAAAGACCTAGCAACATTTACCTTTCCTAGTTTAGACCTATTTTGAACATGTTTGGACCTTAGACTTTGGCATCTTATTTTTAGGTCATTTTACTTGACCTTGTTTGTGTAAAACACTTAACGTTAGACATTTGACATTATACTATTTTTACCAAATCTTTGCATCAATTTTTTTGGAGATTCAGCTCCACCCTTGACCAATCTAGATCATGTTTAAACCCTTTATCTTTTTAGACATAGCTTTTTTATAGTTTTAAAAACTCTCATCCCTCTTGTTACAAAACATTTGTGATAGATTTGACCATGACTCACTATACACGTAGTGAAACTATGTATAATCATGGACATGGAAATATTAATATGCAAGAGGACTTTGTTCAAGACACTTATGGAGATGAAGTTTTTTGGGAGATAGATTCCTATCCACCATACAACATTCAAGTAGGGGAACAAAGTCAATATCCTTTGGACAACTATTTGGTTAGTACACCTCCTTACATAGAGCAAGACCAATAATAACTAGATCAATATTTGGATAGTTTACCTTTGATAGTAGAAAAAGTTTAACAACAACCTTATTATGGCTTAATGCCATTGAACTATAAGGTAGGGCATGAAAATTTTCCAAATATTTCAAGAGGGCCTTATAATATGTTTTATCAAAACAATAATTAGGCCTTATAGCAACCTTAATTTCATATTACCAATACCATATTAAGATCTACATATGCTTGTCATGCAAAGAGGCCTTATAAAATATTAATTCATTCAAATGTAAACAACATACTAGTCATATCAAGACCTAACACGTAACTTTAATCAAATGACCATGTCAAATATCCCTTTTATTGATCTAACTCCCTTAATGAGAGTTTTAATGGAATTGATTAGTCAAGAAAATAAAGGTTTAGACCCATTTATATAAAACACTTCAATTAAAAACATGTTCAATACCCTAACTATCAAGGAAGTGTCTTCTACTTCTATGTAGAACATTGATCAAAACATAGTGGATAACATGCCAAAAATGTCCAATCTAGACCGAAGTGGTGTTAATGCATAAACACATAGTCAACAAAAAAATGTGCCTTTAACCAAGACCATTAGTGGATCACAAACTCATGGAGTAGGAATTTATACATCCAAACCTCAACCAACTACCTCTAATCCTCAACTAGATACTTCTTCTAACACCCAAAAACAAGGATTAAGTAGTTAACTAGTGACTAGTGCCATGCTATAAAAAAATTTGATGAATCCTTCTCCTCCCCAATAGGTGATGAGTAATATTTCAAAATAATAGGCACCATATAATCAACCCATGTATTAGAGTTATAACATATTGCCACCTCAACAGGGGGAAACCAATGTTCTACCTTGCCAGGTAGCAATGAACATACCTCTTTCTTTATAGACTAATATGCTAATCTAAAATCAAATGATGTTTAACCAAGAACATATAAATATTTGTCAAAAATAGGTACCAAATCTCCAATATGCATGCACTTCCCAATCAATATTTTCATAACAAAGAGGTTACAATTTTCCTCATATACGTACTAGGCAATAATTACCTTTCATGTAGAATGTGCCACAAGTTTAGAGATAGGGTCCTTGTCCCCAAGTCCTTCTCAATCATCTAGGTATGAATAGTCAGTATCATATCCCTATTTAACCTTAGTAGGCATAGTACATCCATATACCACCATTCTAATCTCAATATTCCTAATATCAAGCCTACATACCCAATCCTAACTAGAATATCACACAATTGTAAGTATAATTTCATAAATTATACATTAATCCATGCATGTGTATTCATGGTCCATTCTGTAGACAATTCAACATACCCTAGTAAAAACCTCCACCATACCTCAGTCAAAATACTCTATTGGTGACTACTCAATCATTAACCTAGGCTAATATTCCCATAAGTTTCTTTGAAAAGGAGGTATAATAAATGAAGGATCCAATTGCCACCATCCAAACTAAGAAATAAGTAAAGAAGTTTAAGTTGGATGATGTATTTTCTTACCCTTACAACATGGAGTACTTAAAGATACCATTTCCTCTAGGGTATAAGCCACCAAAGTTTGATAAATACAAGGGGAAAGGTGACCCTAAGGCCCATCTGATGTAGTTCTTTATCATATGCCAACTAGTGGCATATAGTGACATATACTTGATATTTTTATTTCCAATAAGTCTAGCTAAACAAGTCTTGGAATGGTTCTTGAAGTTACTAAAAAATTTAGTTTTTGATTTCGATGATATTTTAGACAAGTTTGTACAACACTTCTCTTACAATATCAAGCATGAGATTTCTTTAGTATAATTTACATAAGAAAATCAAAAGCTGGTAAAATATTTGCAATCTATCTATAGTGATGAAGAGCTCTTCTAAGCTACTTTATCCATAGTCTACCAGATAAGCAACTAGCTTCTATGTTTACCAAAAATCTACATAATAAGACATCTTTCTATCTAGAGTTACAGTGTGTGCATACAATCAAAGAAATAATTAATAAAGTTTTGGTGATTAAAATATCCCTTGTTAAAAAAGGGATCATTAAACCAACCTTAGCCAATCAAAACAATGGCCAGAACTAAAACAAGAATAGTAGACAAAACTAACATCTAGTCCAAGCATAAGTGTTGTAGTCAACACATGCCAATACTAATTATAGACCCAAGCAATTCAATCATAGAAATAATGTTTTAGGGAACAAAGTTACAAAGTCATGACATGTTCAAATAATGCAATCACCATCTACTCAACTTATGCTACCTTTCCAACTTACTCCTACCCAATAACCTTTTCAATAGCTATAACATACACAACAAGTATAATAACCTAGACTAATGTATCAAATGTAACAAATGCCTATGCCTTTATAAAAACTTCTTCCTCTAAGGAGAAACATACCTACTCATCATACTATTACTGACCTTGGAGAGCCCATTGAATCAATATTTTATAAGCTCATAGTAGCTAACCTGATTAAATATCCTATTCTAAAAGAGAAATATCATGAGGGTACAAACATGTTAGACTAATATAAGCCAAAATAATTCTATGATTTTCATAGGGTAAATGGCCACAATTTATAACATTGTGTGCAAATTAGACACATCATTTAGAATATGTTGTAAAATGGAGAAATCACATTGGATTATGGAGCTTCCACCTCCAATTAAAGCCTTGATATTTATCAAAATACTTTTCACCAACATACAAATCAATAACCATAATAACAACAATAGAAACTAGTGAAACATCAAAATTAACAGTATCAACAACCAAGGATGAACTAATAGAACTAAAAAACTCAATAAAATGAACATCAGAACCAATGACATCAAAATAATTGATAAAACCAAGGAAAAAATGGTAACAACCAATAGACCTACCATGCAGTTACACATGACTACAACATAGTTATATGACATATTGTAAGAGGTCACATTAACACCATTTACATTAATCCTAGACCAAGTATCAATCATAAAAGACTATTAATAATCATACCAAACCAACCCATCCCTTTTGGTAATCTTTCCTTGACCTGGGACTGTACACAGGTGAATCAACAAGTAAGGATTCCCAAGTTAAGACCTTATACTGATAACTCATCATTAGCTTGTGATCACTTATAAGTGAATCAATAATTGAGACTTATCTTATCTATTCCCCCTCCATCATTATTCTTTATAAATGATGGTCCTTTATCTAATCCCAATTGTGTAATCATTACTTGATAGTCAAAGATTACCATCCTCAGACCACAACCATCTACCACTTCACCGATCATCCAACCAACCATTCTACCTCAAAACAAGCCATTTACCACTATCCAAGAAAATATATTTGACATTGTGGAATAATTATAAAAGATGCCAACACTAATATCTATTTTAGATTTTTTATGTATGTCTACTATCCACAAAAGCATCTTGACAGAGTTCCTTGGTTAATCCATAGTTATAAATGACATACCTCCCAAAAAATTTTAATCTTTGGTTGGACACCTAGCTCTAACCTAATAAGTAACCTTCAACCAAAGTGATATGTCATCCCTTGGCTCACTACATAATAATCTATTGTATATTGAAGTTTATATAAAAAGGCATAAAGTGAAATGTGTCCTCATAGACAATGGATTAGGTTTGAATATAATGTATCTAAAGATTATCAAGCTTATTGGGTACACCTCAGTAGATATCTAAGTAGAAAAAATCACCATCAAAGCCTATGATAATGAAGAATGAGAATCACAAGGTACTATCAGTCTACCAATTATCATTGGGACCTTAACCCATGATACACTTTGCCATGTGTTAGATCTTTATTTGTCATACAATATGATTTTGGGTAGATCTTGGTTACATGAGATTCATGTGGTCCCATTGATATTTCACTAGTGTATGAAGTTTTCACATTTAGGGATGGAAGTTTGTATACCAAGAGATTTACATCCATAAAAGCATTGCAAACATTTAGAGGTTGAGTTCAAGACCTACAATTACCTTAGCATGAATCTAGTCACCAAGTAGGACAAAAGGAAAGCCATACTTCTTGATTTACTAAAGGACAACTACATTGAACCTAATACCCTTGAATCACTTTCCCATATACCACCTCCTAAAGTGTCCAATCATTATACCATCTTAGCTAATGTCTTATGAGAATACTTGATGCATGGCACCTTTTACATTACTAAATTTCCATAGAACCCCAAGTCATTTGTAATACCTAAAGCTAAATCACTTCATATGGAATGGAAAGTAAAAGGAATAGGTAAACTCTATAGTTTAGGACACATCATGTTTATATTGACATCTAGCCAAGAAAAGGACCCTCTTGAAGGAGATGAATCATGGTTGTACAATGACAAACTAACCAATTATTACAAGAATTTGAAGTATCTTATTCTTAATAGGATCATGACAAAATAAGACTATGAAGGAGGAGGCCTTGAGCCAAATCAATAGGGAACACTCAAGCTAATTTCTATGTTTAAATACAAAGGAACCTATGGACTTGGATTTAAACTACCTAGGGGTGAGCCCACATATCTTATTCAAGTTCCATCACCAATGAATAGTGATGATGATGCCAATAATGAAACAAAGTCTGATAATAGCCTATTTGATGACTTAGCCCAAAATAACCTATTTGACCATAATGCTATTTATACCCTTCAACTAGTCATTCATCATAATCCACTACCATTTTATTATCCCCAACTAATAGACTACGACCAATAACAATCCAATATGCTAATTGATGAGTTTTAGAATGACAAATCTCTCTCTAATTTTTTAGGCCTTAGAGACAATGTTTTGTTAGGACATCATAAATCAAGACTCTCAACCAAACTAGATCTTGAAGCCTATTATGGAGAGTGGGTGAATACCCTTAGAAAAAAGTAAATAAATAAAACATTGAGGTCCCAAAGTGAAAACCTCTTTGAGGCATTTTATAACTAAGGAAAAAGTGAAGATAAAGGTTAGTCTAGTAGTGAAAACTTATTTTAAGCACCACTAGATGGGGGTGTTCAACCTTCTTCAAATTTAGACCAGGATACCACCAATGATGAACTCATCTATGGGTCTAAATTTAGATTCAAATATCATCAATTTTTGAGTAAATCATTTAGGAAACCAATAATGACAAAATTGTCTATGGATCCAAATTCAATCTTGAAGAACAATAAGCCTTCAATTAAATCATATAGGAGTTTCCAACTATGTTTATTACATGGCCATATATACCATTGGGGGGTTCTGATTCATCATGTATAGGAGAAATTGAAGAACTAGTCCTAATAGAGGACTCTAACATTGCCAATCAGTTCAAATAATTACTCACTATCCGTGAAGATGGTTCAACCCTTCTAGTGGAAGATACAATAGAGGTAAATATTGGGCCCCTAGATGACCCAAAGTGGATTAAATTAGACATTTCCCTCACTAAGGAGGAGTGTGAAGTCTTAACAACCCTATTGAGGGAATTTGTGGATATATTTTCATGGGAATATTCTAACATTCTTGGCTTAGACCCTACCTTGGTTGTTCACCACCTTATGGTACATCCTGATACCAAACCAATGAAGCAAAAATTACATAAAATGCATCCTCAAATTACTGTATTAGTAAATAAAGAGTTGGAAAAGCTCTTGAAAGTGATATGTATTATACCAATAGACTATTTAAAATGGATTTCTAATGTTGTACCCATCAGTAAAAATCTAGAAGGAATCAAAGTTTGCATTGATTTTATGGAAATTAACAAATCTTTCCTTAAAGATGACTTTATATTACCAAACATTGACATGATTTTTAACTCTACATTGGGTTATGAGATTCTTTCACTAATGGATAGCTTATCAGGTTACAATCATACTAGAATCACACTAGAAGACCAACATAAAACATCATTCACCACTCCATGAGGAACATTCTATTATTAGGTTATGAATTTTGGTCTTAAGAATGTAGGGCCACTTATCAAAGATCCATGATAATCATATTTCATGATATGATGCATGACATTATCAAAGACTACGTTGATGATATACTAAACAAATCAAAGACTAGGGTCAATCATTCTCTAATATTGAGGAGGATATTCAAGCATCTACATGAATACAAAGTAAAAGTCAACCCCAAGAAATGTGTTTTTGGAATTACTTCTAGTAAATTTCTTGGCTTCATTATGTCTCATAGGGGCATAAAAGTTGATCCAACCAAAGTATGAGCCATAACATAGATGCCACCACTAACTAATTTGAAGTAGTTCTATAGTTTATAGGGCAAGATCTAATCCATCAGATGCTTTATTTATTAATTAGCCAATAAGTGCCACTCATTTACACACCTACTAAATAAAGGTGTAACATTTCTTTGAGACAATGACTGTTAGAAAGCTTTTTGATATCTAAAGGGCTATCTAGTAAATCCACCAATTCTATTGCCTCCTATACTAAGAAAACCATTCTTATTATATTTGTCAGCTACCAACAATGCCCTAATGGAAATTATATCTCAACATGATGACAAAGGAAAAGAGCATGTAGTGTACTATCTAAGCCATATATTGGTCATGTATGAACCAGCTATATGCCCATACAAAAATCTTGTCTCACTATGGTCTTCATAGCTCAGAAACTATGACATTATATGTTTAACAATAAGACCATGGTCACTTTAAAAGTAGATCAACTCAAGTATCTACTATCAAAAATAGTTTTATAAGACCATATGGCCAAATGGATCACACTTCTTAGTGAATTTGAGGTAGAATATGTGAACCATAAATTAATTAAGGGTAAGTTCTTGTAAATTAGCTTGATGAAGAACCCCTTATAGACATAGAGCCACTCACATTTTAATTTCTTGATGAATACATATGGATAATCATTAACACACCTCTTCAAGAGTAACACTAGAATCTATAATTTGATGGATATTTTACAACATAGATTAGAGGCAAGCCTTTTATTCATAACACGTTAGGGGGATCTAATCCCTAAGTCATTCAAAATTAGTTTTCCTTAAACCAATAACATGGCCAACTATGAAGCACTTATCATAGGGATTTTATATGTAGTATAATGGAACTTACATCATCTAAAGATTTATGGGATTTATAGTTAATCATCAATCATGTTACAAACCACTTCTATACTAAAGATGACAAACTGGTTCCCTATAAGGCCATGGTCAACACTCTAAATCAACAAATTATCGACATGTAATTTGAACATATACCAAGGGAAAATAAAACAACCATAGATGCAATGGCTACCATTGGGTCACTTAGTTGACAAACAAACATGGTAAAATACTACCAATTTCTCATTAAAAATCTAACAGTGCCAACTCATGAACCATCAACCATCATAATGATCTATGATATTTTTGGTCCTAGTTGTACTTGGTATTTCATCCTATATAATTATTTACATGACCATGCTTTACCACCAAAATTATCCCAAAAATAAACCAAAGCCTTCATCCAAAATACCCAATGTTATATCTTACTTTGACCAACCCTATACCACCACAGTTTTGATAGAACTCTACTTCATTGTTTACATTAAACAAAATCTATACTAGCATTATGAGAAGTTAATGAAGGGGTATGTGGAGACCATAAAATTGGGGTAGTATTTTCCAAAAATCTCTTGAATACTAGTTATTATTAGCCAATGATGGATGTAGATGCAACTGCATATGTGAAAAAATGTGATAAATGTCAATGACATGCTAATTTGATTCATGCCCCAACCAAGATGCTAAAACTAATGTTGACACCATGGACATTTAATACATGGGGCCTCAACCTCATTAGAAAGATAAAACCCACCTTATCATATGGAAATATCCTTACAACTTTAGATGAAGAAAAGTTGAATCTAGAGAAGATTCATACCAGTTGGAATCTTGTAGACATGATTACTAAGGTGGTCACAAGGGAGAAACTAAATATATGTTCTATTTTGGTTAGCCTTCATAGATGATAGTGAAGAGTTTATAAACTTGATTAGAGGAAATCAATCTCAAAGTGGGATATTTTTACATTGTGGAGTCTATTTTTAAATTATAGATTTCAAATACTATACATTTAAAATGTAGTATACACTCTCTATGTATTCTCGTTGGACCCCCTTAACAAGGAACCATTATGGGTTAACTTTGACCATAGTTTTGGTACCCATTATTTTTTAAAATATTATGTTGATGTATTATGTATAGATGATATTAAATAGGTAATATATCATGAGAACAAGGGTTTGAGAAGGAAAAATAGAGTATGTGAATTCAGGTGTGAATTTAGGAGAATTTGTAGAGTGCAGCTCCAAACAATATTTTTGCATTGCAATTGTGAGAAGACTGATTTGAGAGTCAATTTTACTCTTGTGGCTTGTAATAAAATTTGAGTAAGTATTTATTTGTGGAGGTAGCCCACATTGGGTGAAACATGTTAAATCATATCTTCTTATTGTGAATTTTTATTTTTGTTATTTATGCATCTTTGTTCATAGATCTTATTACTATGATTCTATGAAATTTTTCCACTTTAATTTATGATTTATTCCTAAAAAATGGTATTATAGATTTAAGTTGTATTTTATGAAGTGTTGAATATCTTCAAGGGTTATTAGTTTAAGTGGGACTATGGTTGATGATAATAAATCAAAGGTTGAAAAATTTAAAAAGTAGAACTTTGGTTTATGGAAGATGTAGATGGAGGATTACCTCTATCAGAAGGACCTCCATGCTCTATTGGGAGTAAAAGTAAAGCAACCAATGAGTATGATATATGAGGCTTATAATCTACTTGATAGAAAAACATTTGGGGCCATCTGGTTATGCCTGACATCTTCGATCATGTTTAATATATTACAAGAGAAGACCACAAAAGGTATCATAAATGCATTAGAGAAGTTATATGAGAAGACTTTTGCTTCTAATAAAATAATTTTAATGAAAATGTTATTCAATATGAAGATGTTTGAAAATGGTTTAGTTGTTGATCATTTGAATGAATTTAATATGGTTGTGAGTATGTTGAACTCTGTAAAAATTGATTTCAATGATGAAGTTAGGGATTTACTTATTTTTTGTTCCTTACTAGAGAGTTAGAATAGCTTGGTAATGGTTGTGAGCAACTCAGTCTCTAATAATTCCAAGTTAAAGTTTGAGGATGTCATAAGAGTAATCTTTAGCAAGTAAATGTGATGGAAAAGCTCTGGGGAGACTTCTACTTCAGGTGATGATTTGGTGGTGGAGATTAGAGGGAGATAAAAGTTTAGAGGAAAAAGAAAGTAGAGAAATTCAAATGGTCTTGAAAGGTCAAAATCAAGGAGTAAGATGGTATGTTGGCACTATGGAAAGATTGGGCATGTGAAGAAGGATTGTTGGTCTCTTCAAAACAAGAATAAAAATAAAAAAGACACCAAGAAGATGAATGTGGCAACATGTAATGTTTTTAAGGATGCATTAATTCTCTCCATTGACAATGTTATTGAGTCTTGGGTTTTAGATTCAAGGGATTCTATTCATGCTACACCATATAGGCATTATTTTATTGATTATGTTCAAGGGGATTTTGGACATTTTTATCTTGGTGATAATGAACATTGCAACAGAGTAGGAAAAGGAAGTATTCATATCAAGATGTAGAATGGGATCACTTGGATGCTAAAGGATGTTAGGCATGGGACTAAGTTGAGATGGAATTTGGTATCCACATGACATCTAGGTAGTGAAGGTTATATGGTAACATTTAAAATAGATTCTTGGAAGGTGACCAAGTGTGCTCCTTTGGTAGAAAGAGGTAAGAAGGTTGGTACCCTATATTTATCAAGTAATGTTGACTATTAAAATTTAGTTACTACCAATGTAGATGCAAATTTGTGGCACAACAAGATCAGTCACATGAACCACAAAGGCATGAAAATTTAGAAGGATTGGTTTCCTAATTGAAAGGGTGTGATTTAGATTTTTGTGAATATTGTGTGTTTGGAAAATAGAAAGAGGTAAAGTTTCTCAAGGTCAAACCTATAAGGAAGGAGAATAAGTTAGATCTAGTTCATTCAAATGTATGGGGGCCAGCTCAGGTATCTTCTATTAGTGGGTCATCTTATTATGACACTTTTATTGATGATGTGAATAGGAAAGTTTGGGTGTATGGAATTAGAAGAAAATATGATGTGTTTGATACGTTTACAAGATGGAAAGCCTTGGTTGAGAATGAAATAGGTCTCAAGTTAAAATGTCTCAAGGGAGATAATGGTGGAAAATATTGTAGAAATGAATTTTTTGATTACTGTTCAAGAAATGGAATTCATAGATAGAGGACATTTTAAGAACTCCATAGTAGAATGGAGTGTCAAAAAAGATGAACAGGACTATCATGGAACATTCTAGGAGAATGAGGTTACATGCAAGACCACCTCTTTAGTTTTGGGTAGAAGCAATAAACACAATTGTATATTTGATAAATAGATGACCTTCATCTTATTTGGATGGTGACATACCTAAGGAAGCTTGGGATTTGGTAAACCCACCTGAAGGTAAGAAAGTATTGTATAACAAGTGGGTATACAAAATTAAAGAGGATGATGGAGGCAAGAAAATGTATAAGGCATGGTTGGTGGTAAAGGGGTCTGCATAAAAGAATGGAATTGATTTTGATGAGATTTTTTCCCCAGTGGTAAAGATGACTTCTATTAGGACTATTTTAGGGATAGTGGCAGAAAAAGACTTGCATTTAGAGTAGCTAGATGTGAAGACTACATTAATTCATGGTGATTTGGAGGAATTATATATGGATTAGCCATAGGGATATGAAGTCATAGGGAATATTAACATGGTGTACAAATTAAAAAAGAGTTTGTATGGCCTGAAACAAGCTTCATGATAGTAGTAAAAGAAATTTGATAGTATTATGATGGAAAAGGATACTATAGGTGTTATTCAGACCATTACATATATATCAATAAGTTTTATAATGGTGATTACATTATCCTATGTCTGTATGTAGATGAAATGTTGGTTACAAGTAAGAACATGCAAGAAATAAAGGTCTTCAAAGAACAACTTAGTAATTCCTTTGCTATGAAGGATTTGGAAGTAATAAAACAAATCCTTGGTATGAGAATAACTTGGGATGGGAAGGAATGAAATATGAATTTATCCCATAAAGTGTACATTAAAAAGGTCTTGGAGAGGTTTAGTATGTAGGATTCTAAACCGGTTGGGACTCCTTTGGTAGGTCATTTCAAGTTACCAAAGTAGCAGTGTCCCAAGATAGAAGAGGAGAGAATATAGGTGTCACATGTACCTTAGTCATCAATAGTTGGTAGCTTGATGTATGCCATGGTGTGCACTAGGCTAAATATTGCCAATGCAATGGGAGTAGTAATTAGGTACATGAGTGATCTAGGTAGAGAACACTGGAAGGTAGTGAAGTGAATCTTTTAGTATTTAAGAGGGATGATGGGGATATTTTTAATATATGGTGGATTGGACACCACTTTTCATGGTTATGTATATTCAAGCATGGCTAGAGATTTATATATTAAGAGGAGTACAATAAGATATGTATCTACTACAGGTGATACAATGGTGAGCTAGATTTCATGACTACAAAAACTTATGGATTTATCAACCACATAGGATGAGTATGTTGTTACCACATAGGTAAGAAAAGAGATGATTTGGTTACAATATTTGTTTGAAGAGTTGGGTCATAAGCAAGAGGAAGAGAAACTATATAGTGATAGTCAGAGTAATATACATCTAGTAAAGAACTCTGCTTTCCACTCTAGGATCAAGCATATATAGTTGAGGTACCATTTCATCATGACAGCTTTGGAGGAATAAATTTTGAAGTTATAAAATATTCATACCATGTAGAATCCTACAAACATGATGACCAAGGTGGTCACAAGGGAGAAACTAAAGATATGTTCAATTTGGTTGGCCTTCAAGATGATGGTGAAGGGTTGACAAACATGCTCAGAGGAAATCAATCTCCAAGTGGGAAATTGTTATGTTGTGGATAATATTTCCAAATTACAATGTATTTCAAATACTACACATTTAAAATGTACTGTATACTCTTTATGTATTATCATCAGACCCCCTTAATGGGGAACTATTATGGGTTGACTTTGACCATAGTTTTGGTACCCATTATTTTGTAAACTGATATGTTGATGTATTATGCATAGATGGATATTTAATAGGTAATATATCATGAAAACAAGGGTTTTAGAAGGAAGAATAGAGTGTGTGAATTCATGAGAGTTTGTAGAGTGCAACTCCAAAGAATATTTGTGCATTGTAATTATGGGAAGACTGATATGATAGTGGAATATACTCTTGTGGCTTGTAATAAAATTTGATCAAGTGTTTCTTAGTGGATTTAGCCCACAATGGGTGAACCATATTAAATATTTTATTATTATTGTGCATTTTAATTTTTATTCATTATGCATCTCTATTCATAGATCTTATAACTATGATTCTATGAAAATATTATCCATTAATTTATGATTTATTCCTAACACTTACCACCATAAAATATTTCACTAAGTGTGTTGAATATATACCTCTCACTTACATGACTGGAAAGAAAATTTCCAAATTCATCTTTAAAGATCTCATATTCTACTACAGTATCCCTTGTGACATTATATCTGATAATGGAAGATCATTAAAAAATAAGGATGTCAAATATATCTATGATAAATACAATATCGTACAACATTTTTCCATGACATATTACCCTCAAGGTAATGGCTAGGCTAAACCATTAAGAACATTCTCAAAAAGACTATCAATGATGCTAGTCATGATTCACACCTTCAGATATTCCATACCCTTTAGGCATACTATACAATCACCGCACCCCAACATGATCCATTACATACTTGTTTATGGTACTGAAACCATTCTTTCAATTGAGGTTGAGTTACCTTCATTATGCATCTTTTTCAAACATGTCCTAGACAACAATGAATATCGATTACCTCACCTACTATAAATAGAGTTACTTGATGAGAAATACATGGTTGTATTAAGCAATCTATAGGCATATCAAAATCAACACTGAGGACACTGCAATTTATGTTTGAAACCTAGAGAATTCAAGTTTGGTGATCTTGTACTTAAATACAACCAAAAGAATACCACATCCAAAAAGAAGCATAAAGGCAGGTTCAAACCCAACTGGGCAGGTCCTTTCATCATCACTACCAAATATGGCACTGGATCATATAGGCTCACAATAATAGATGGGGACAAACTTTATGAGTCTATGAACATTATACACCTCAAGTGGTACTATACTTGAGTGATATGATGTATTGTCTACTATGAGGACCATTTCAAGTTGTACCATATTATTATTATTATTCTTATTTGTACCATTCTTCCATCCTACCATCTTATCAACCTATCATTACCCTATCACTTATCTATTCTACCAGTTTGATCTATCAACCAAAGGATGTTTTGATCCATCCTATCCTAGCCCATTTGACCTTAGTTCATCCATTGGTTTCACACTTTTAACATAAAGAATTAGATCAATTTTAGCATATATTTCAATTATTCTAGATAGAGGTAGTATTTTAGAGTAGTAAGATAGATGTTTGGTAGTTGCATCCTTCATTTATTGTCTCCCTTATCATCATGCTTGTTTATGTGAGCTTGATTATACAATTTATTAGGGCAAATTAGTGTTCACCAGTATTGATGCTAATTATAACCACCTATGGGCAAATAGTATCATTGATCTAATCCATTGTATCCTAGTTATAACTGCCTATGAGAAAAATAGGAGCAATATGTGTTTATTATGCCTTGGCATACCAACTAGCCATTCCTATGATGTAATATGCCATCATATCAACTATGCCTATTTTTTTTGAATTGGTTGCTACATAAGTTAGATTCCTTTGTTGAAAGGTGGAACTACATTGAGCTAAGAATATTTAAGGACTATGTGGGTCATGTTTGATTCACATTAAGTTGAACCCAGTCCCCATTTATATTATTCTCTCACCATTTTATGAGCAGTCATTTCAAGTTTTCCATGCTCTTACCATTTTATGAGTTATCATTTCAAGTTTTCTATGTTCTTGCCATTTTGAAATCTTTGAATATTTAGTGTCTCATCATTCTCAACCATGTTGAGATACCTATAAAATTCTAAAAACATTAAAAATTTGTTTGTAAAAACATAAAACATTGACCACTTCTTTGTCTTAAGGATTCTAGGAACCCTTACTAATTCATATGAAATCACTTGTTACTTAGCTTTCCCATCCTTTTTGGAATTTTATCCCATGCACTTTCCATTTTAAAGGACCATTCCTTTTATTCTATCACATCCATCATGTTTGTGTTTTGATTAGTTATCATTTTATTCCCATTTCTTGAGAGAACTACATTTGACCTAAAGTTTTATTGGATATATCATCCATGGAACTATGTAGGCAGTGTCCACTTGCCTAGTGCATATGGAGACAACTCAACCATCCCCTTCATTTTATTTTATTGCCAAATCTTATTTGTTGGTTAAGTTATCACCTATTTTATAGGGGAAATGTTTACCATCTTATTTATGTCACATTTTTTGTACTAACATTGTGACTAACCATCAATTTTTTTCTTGGTTGTGTGCCTATTTGTTTACTTTAAGTACTATTACCTGAATTCAATCTATGTGCATTCATTGGGTGGTTCCTTATGCATTTATTATTGAATCCATCCATATTCATATGATAACATTGCCATCATGGTTTTATAATTGGTGTATTATTTCCCTTGAGTATTGGATCATGGGACTTAGTCCTTATGCATATTTCAGCCAAGTCCTCATGGTGTTTTATCATGATGCCTACTGTAAAGTAATATAGAAAAATTAGCTTTGAGAGGTCTCCGTAATAATGAAAAAATTGAAATATCCTCAAAACTAGTATAAACAACTATTAGTAGAGGTTCTTGGTTCAACAAAACATGCTATGGATGAGGATAACTAAGTTTTAATAGTTTTCATAGGATAGTACAAGGAATTCAATTTACCAGAAGCATAAAAAAAATGATTTATTGTGACATTGAAGGAACTAAGATTAACCAAAGTTTTATTTAGGTTTACAAAGCATTCAAATTAATTTAAAATAGAATAAACCAAACATTAAACATGATAACACATACAAGGAATAACATAAGAAATATGACAGGTAACCATAACCAGAAAGTCTATATTGATCTCAATAGAAGGTCATCATCTTCTTCATACAAGCATACACATTTATAGTCATTATAGTTCCTGAATATTCATATTCTTCTCATACAATGGTACTAAAATGAGGATACTATTAATATTCTATCCTTTCATAAGTTGAAGAGGATAAGATAAAATACATATAGCTAATAAATTAATATATAACACATGAATATTGAAGAATATCTTGCATAGCTTTTCTTATACATTTTTCTTCTCCCAACACTTTCCTAGACTTAATGTGTTGTCTCATCCTGAGACATCATAGGTTCATCTAACTATGCACTAAGGGTAAAAGTTAAAAATTTGAATAGACTAGTAAGAATCACAATAATCGCTCAAGGTGCTATTTCTAGTTTTCACCTCTTATGCACTACTTAGCCACCCTTTTTGGTTTTCAACTAAGTAGTATACCAACCTACCACTCTTTTGGGTTTTAAATAGGCCGGTGTAACTAGGTGGCCACCATTTATGGGTTTTCAATCCTCTTGGCCCTACTTGTCTCACTAGTCATCCCCAATACAAAAAGTTGTTTAAAACTTTTCAAAAAATTTCAAAAATTATACATTACATAGTACTCAACTAGAAGGAGGTGGTGTTTTGGAGGAAGAAATATGGAAAACAAGATCCTTGACCTTGATCTGAGTATTTTTTCACTATGTGAACACTTTCTAGAGTTATTATGGTGGCATATAAATAGGGACTTTGAGTATTGGGGTCACCTCACCACAAAATGGAGCTAAGTCAGTCTTGAATGCATCCCAGTCAAGCATCACTTCCTAGACCATAAAAATAAAGATGCACATTGGTGTGTAATACCTAATGAGTTCCTTGAGGTTCACATTCTAAGTGGCACTTAGGTCTACCCTTGTATTACTAACATTCAATTGAATCTCTATGCTCAATTTCTACATCTTTTCTATGTATCTTTCTGCCTAAAGCCCCATAAATGTACTGTCATAGGTACTATTGCTAGTTGAGGAGCCAATCATGCACATTATCCTTGGCATTGAATGATTTTTTGAGAGCAAGTTATAATTCATCTATCAAGGTAGTATGGCTATGCATAGTTGTGTTGGCTATGATAGTTATGACAAAGTATACACTAGAGTTGGCAAGGGTATTGCCAAGATGCTACTTCTAATCTAAAAGATTGTATACAATTTCATGGGCTTATAGAGACATAATATCAAGTATACTTTGATACTCCACCATAGTAATCAGAGTGATAGTGTTAGTCTTCAAGTTGTATCCCAAGTTGTCGAGTGCATGAAGTTGTTATGTTATGCACCATTCTTTTGTGAGATTTGTAAATAGGGACATTGGCCTATTGTGGTCTGACATGACCTGTTCCCCAATGACTTGAGAGGTCAAGTCTAGGAAAGTGTCTTTGATTATCTTTGCTACTTTATTCATGTGAGCCTTGAATTCCATGTTATCTACCTTTGATTGGTCCTATTCATGCTCTAGGGAGGTAGCCTTCTATGTAATATATTCTTGGAATATTGTAATACCTACCAATTATTTCTTTAAAGACAGGTGAGAGACATCCAAAAAGGCTTCCTACCTAACTAGAAGAGTGTCCACTATGCTTGTGATTTATGCAAGATCCTAATATGGCATGGGGGCTATCAAAAGAGAAAAGGTGGTGCCCTAATCAATGACTAAGGGAATAACCTAGAGCCATACACCTCCTATTGGAAGCTATGGTGATTATGATTTTGCCTACAT
The DNA here is from genome assembly GCA_037957365.1 of Torreya grandis. NCBI lineage: Eukaryota > Viridiplantae > Streptophyta > Pinopsida > Cupressales > Taxaceae > Torreya > Torreya grandis. The sequence continues at coordinate 847,805 of JARHVA010003939.1, read as the reverse complement.
AGTGGTTTATTCTTGTTACTACACTTCGGCCTCTACTATCAGCTTAGATTTTTATACAACATCCTTAGCCATTTTTTGTTTGACCTCTTCCTCCTATTTCATTTTCTTATCTTTTTCCTCCCTCTTCTTTTTTTCCTCCTCCTCTTCTTCTTACTTATTATTCTTTTTTTCTTCATCTCTTCTCTTTTCCTCTTCCTCTTTCTTGGTCTTCTCTTCCTCTTATTTATTCTTTTTCTCTCTAGATTCCTCTTTCTCTTTCTTATTTCTCTCATCTTCTTCTTCTTTCTAATTTTTCTCATCTTCTTCATTCTTCCTCTATTCTTTTGCTTCTCTCTTCTTCTATTCTTATTCATGCATACCTTAGGCCTATACTTAGGCTTGTGATTATGCCTACACTTTCTATTGCCATAGGGATTCATCATGTTCCTCCTTCTTTTTGATAACTTATTTTTCCTATTGTTGTGTCTAGTATGTTACATATTTTTGTCATTTTTATTCTTCTCTTTCTCCTCTTGCACTTATTGTTATGTGGTGGCTACTTCTTGGGATTGTTAGGACATCTCCTGAGATTTTTGTATGTCTACCTCTACATCCTTGGTTTTTTTAGAGGCCTCAACTTCTTTAAATTGATATGTTGCTTATTTTTACTATGCTTATTCTTTCATTATTTTCTTCTCCTCTTTCTTGAGCTGATGTTCATCTACATGAGCAGCTTTTTCTCTGGTAGCCTATTTATCCTCTATTGTTTGCTTCTCTTATGTTATTTATTCAACCTCATATGCCTATGATGATGGTGTGGAGTCATCTGGGTGCACTTATGAACTTGGAACCTTTTAATTCTTTCTACTGATTATGACTAGTCTACATCATAATGGTGGTATAGAAGTTTCTAGGGTAGGTTGTGCTTCCTGCTCAATAGCTAATTAACCAAATGTGCATTCTTCCAAAGTAGGGAGACTCTTATATCCTACTATGTTATATACCTATACATAAGTTATTCTAGTGGACTCGTTAGTAGAGGTACTAAAATAACATTAGGTGCAAATGTTTGAGTAGTCGATGGTTGGAAGAATTCCTTCAACATCAAAATTACTCCACCTCTTCTTTAACTATATCAATAATGATGGATGGTGAACAAGTTAGAAGTTCCACCCATAGGTTAGGTGGAATATACTTCTAGATTTATATTGTGCACACCATAGTCTAGAAAAAATAACTCTTTTTCTTCCTCCTTATCATAATAGTCTCCAACCATATCTACCAGGATGACTTGGTAGAATTCTTATGCATTAATACCCATCTCCATGAGTGGTACCTTTAGGATATCCTTCTAGGTCATAGTGATACATGTTATTCTCTTTAGAGGAAGTGACACTAAACTAGGGTCTATTTTGCACTTTCTTTTTTACCATTGTGAATTAGATGCTAGCTCCGATGGTCACACAGTAAGAATATCTATGCTTGGTGGTATCAATTACAAAGGGGTTGCTTTCTTGGCTATGTGCTCTTTTTGTCTATCTACCTTGACCTATGCCATACCATCATGATGAATAATGGAAGTAGTTTGAAAGGTAATAATGATAGCTATTGAATTGTGATGAAGACTCCCTTAGGCAATAGATTGACTGTGGCATGTTGTCCCAAATATTTTAAGACATATGGTGGGACTCTAGGGTGTGTGACAATGAGGTCCAAACATTCCTCCCACCAAGATTTGAACTTCCCCTCATGTGTGAGAGATCCACATTCCTACAACCATATGATGTTGCATAACTACTATGCTAGCTAGTAGTTCATATCTAGGTACACTTCCCCTTTAATTGATTTCCACTATGTGAAACAAAGGATAAGGATCAAGAATTGATATTGGAAGGTGTAATTTAGATTAGTAAAACATTTATTAATGTTTTTGAGAAATTATTAGACAAAGTATTTAGGCTAGTTGAATTGTTCACCTTGGTGGATCATCCTATGAACAATGTCCATAATGCCTTTAGGGATTTGTTTGGTAGATTGGTTGTATAAAATAATCATTTGGTGATGTATTAGATGAGAATGTGCATAGGTTTGTATGAAATTTCATTGATTAGAATCCTTTAGTTTTTTTGTACATATAGGTCCCAAAACTCTTACAAGATAAGAAACATTTTGGTTTTGTAGGGTAGCAGGGAGTCTCCATGCATAGGCATGCCCAATGCTCATGCCATGTATTGTGTATTGATGACCACTATCTCATTTGGTCCCAAATAGATAACACCATCATTATATCATCCAAGCAGTATTTGAAAAATCTCTCCCATGTCACCAAAAGTTAACATTCATAGGAGATATTCAATGCCTATGTTTTGGAATCTTTGGGGAGCTATGAAGGCAAGTGGTTGCATAATATAAATAGGGTTAAGATATAAGATATTCTATTCTACTTCATGTAGGTATTTAAATGGCTCCTAATCACTATACTTGGTATGCTTAAGCACCATGCCAACTACCCATGGCTTCCTTTTGTGCTTTAAAGAGGGGTCAGACTAGTAGCATGGTATCCATGGTTATGTAAGAATAATTTTGATTTCTTCTAAATTCTCTATGAAATAAAATTGGTTTGGATCTTGATAACTATAACTCTCAAAACTATGCTAAGGATGAAATCTGAACTTGGAGTTTAAACTTAGCTTTTATAGCTTTTGTGCCTCTTGGATTTTATGTCCAAGCCATGATTAGCTACCCACTCATCTTGAATGTAATGATGGATATGGAAAATCAATTTCCAATCTAGCCATTAAAGTCGTTAGTCATTGGTGCATGTGTGGAGTTACGCTATTATGCCCTTAGGTTTCTATACAAGGGGTACAAGCTATTGATGTTGACTAGCCACCAATTTATTGAAGATCACATCGATCGACCCATGGCTCTTATATTTAATTCTAGTAGATGATCATTATATAATGGATATCTTGTTGATGTGATATTTTAGCATCTTTCCTATACTTAATATTTTTCAATTTCTCCTCTTTGACTTTTCCAATAGTACACATGGATCTTCTTGCACATGTGTAGCATATGTAATGGTTGGTCTTTGTACTTCACTAGTGTTATTACTAAGATCATATACAAACAAATAAAATAGAAAACAAACACACACACACACACAAATTTCAAAATAGATAAACCCTAATCTATAGGGTGCTACTCAACACCCACTCAACTTATGGAATGAGATCAATAGACTATTGGTGATAGGGCTTAAGCCTACAACCATTTACTCACCTTGGAAACATGTTTCCCCAAAGATACCTTAAAAATACCATTCCTTGCTATGTTAAGTCATGTATAATGTATGTTCCTTTCTATCTTATTTATAGTTTGCCTAGGAATGATCTAAACTAACTATCATATAACAAAACTAGTTGATATTTGTGAAATTCTTTATGGCATATATTCCTATCATGCCATGATTTTTGGATTTTCTTATCCACTTACTATATCCATTTTACTCTTCATCTAAATTCATCCATACTACTTAGTTCCAAAAGTCAATAAATAAGAGATTCATGATCTCATAAATGTATGACCATAAAAATGCACATGTTGGGTACTAGATATTCCATTGGCATGATTGCTTCTAGGCCATACACCAACTAAAATGGTTTAAATATTATAGACCTTTTTTAATTTGTGTGATATGCCCACAAGATCATAGGAATGTGACCCAATTATCTTGTTTAACATCACATATTTTTGTGTTCATTTTTCCTAATACCTTATTTGAAGCTTCAGCCTGGCCATTCACCCATGAATGATAGGTAGTGATTTTATGATGAGATATCATAAAATATTCAATCAAGACCTTGATGGTATTATTGAGGAAGTGAATTCCTCTGTTACTAACTAACTTGATTGGACATCTAAACCTAGTAATGATATTTTCATATAAAATCTTTGTTGTGTCCTTCACATAATAGCTAGGTGTGGCAATAACTTTAACCCACTTAGTAAAATAATCTGTTATAGTAATGTTGTATCTAGTTTTGATACACTTTATTTATGGGTTGATTAGTCTTACAAAATCAATACCTCATTATTCAAATATCTATTTTATTAATAGGGGTTACAATGACATCTCATCTTTATAGATCAGTTTTCTCATATGTTTTCAAACAGTGTAATGCTGCACAACTCTGTGTGCATCTTGGAATAAATTTGGCCCCATAGTCTACTCTGTAGAATATTTCTAGCTATAATCTCTCCTATGAAATATCCTCATGTAATTCCTTGATGAGTTTACTCTAATATTTGAGGTCATTCATGTTCAAGGACAACCTTGTATAAAACTTCATCCTTTCCCAAGTGATACAACAATCCATTAATGATGGTATAGGGTAGTTCTCTAGTTACAAACTACTTTTTATCCCATTATTGAAAGTACATAAAGAAGTCTTTCTCAAGTAATTTGGAGATTACTTCAAAGTTTTCAAGAATCATAGAGACACAAAAGAGGTGTGCAATAGGTGAGTCTTCTTGTAGTTCTTATAACTCTTCACCATTTGGAATGCAGATGAGGTGGTTAGGTCCTACATTTTCTCTACCTAGTTTTACATTTATATAGAATTTAAATTCTTGAAACAACATCAAATAGTGAGATATTTGTCCCCCTAACATTAGTTTGTTGACTAGATATCGTAGGGCTTCATGGTCAGTGAAAAATTTGAATGGTGTCACCAAAAGATAGTGTCAAAACTTTTGAAGTACAAATACAATGACCAATACTTCCCATTTTGTAGTATAACTTTTCTCTAGATCTAACAATTTTTGGATAGAAAAGTGGATAGGATAATCAAGTGAACCATGTCTAGGATACACAAGTATAGCACCAAATATGATGCTTGAAGCATATTTATGTACATCAATCATCTTACTCCATTTTGGGAAAATAAGTATGAGCACAGTGACCAGCCTCTATTTCATCTCAATGAAAGCTACTTGGCATTCAGATGTACATACAAACTTAGCATTCTTATACAGTAAGGTTTATAGTGGAGATGAAATTGATGCGTAGCCTTTGATATATTTTTGGTAGTAACTTGTGTGTTTAAGAAAGGAGAACACTATAGTGGAAATAAAAAGTGGTGGCCTACTAAAGATTACTATGATTTTATCCCGATCCATTGAGATGTCATCACTGCAAACAACATGTCCAAGTAAAACACCAAAAGGTGTAAAGAATAAATATTTTTTCAAATTTAGAGTGATGCATAGAGCTTCTTAATTGGTTGTACACACTCCTTAAATTCAATGTAAATCTCACCAAGAGATGGGTCAACTCCTTGAACCTCTGAGAATTTTTTAGGAAAGACATATTGGTAATCCCTTAGAAGTTTTAGGGCTTCCAAAATTTTAGTCTCTATCCAATAGTGACCTACACTTGCTAGTTTTGGAACCTCCTCTATTTCAATGCTAATGACATATTTTTTTAGAGGCTATTAATAAATATTATGTTTTCTTTCATCCATAGATTCTTGGATCTTCCTTTTCCCTTCCTATTCTAGAATTCATATGTTGCATAACTTATCTTCTTCAGTTAGTTATGTGATAGTGTACTTAAGAAATTTTATAGGTCACTCAAGTTCAAATAAATCATCCAAATCTAAATTAGCATCAAAATTAGAATATTCACTATCCTCTACCTCATCATGGATTCAGTGACATGGCTATGTCAAATCTTGTTCTTTAGTCTTAGAAGCTTTATACCTTTGAAGTGTTACATTAATATTAGTGGATATGATTTGCTATGTAATCAATTATATTATGGTTCTCAAATCTTTTGCTTACCCATGGAATAGAAAGTAATTGAGCTTCTAAAGTGCATTATGAACTAGAGGATTTTCATCTTCAAAGACAAAAGTTTGTATGAAATCTCTCTACACTCATTCCCAATGTTTGGTCTCTCTTCTACACTCCCGGTACATGTACCATGCTACTAATAGTGGAGTAAGTGTAGATGTTGAAAATGTGAACCCAATACTTGGGTGCCATACATTCCTCATTCCAAAATTCAAAACATATATGCATGACTCTTAGGGAACTCAAATTCTTGAAAGAATGGCTAGTTAGTATGGATGAATTATGGTAGCTAAAACTTGTCGATCATGAGTTCACAAGAATCATTCAACTCAAACTAGTTGTCTTGATGAGTTGCTCACCATGTTAAAGTAACTCATTTTAGGGCATAGTTTAAATCTCTAACCCATTTATTGATGGTCAGAAAATAGACTTGAAAATGCAAAATAAAATCATTGATGTCCTCTATTACATAGTACATAGTCAATTATAATTCATGCATGAAGACCATTTGCATTAGCTAGAGTTCATGGTCACCTCAAGCTTAATTTAGGAGGTGTGTATTTGAATCAACATTGATGGATGAAGCTACTTCCATGGTATAGTTCCTTAATTTGTCAAAAATATGTAGTCCATCATGTGATCATCAAATTGATACAAGAAATCAACTTTTGAATGAGTAGGTGATTTTGTAGACATAGAGGCACATTCTTCAATGACAAACTGATCTACCAATGCTTACAAAGTTACTATTTTGGGCCTCCATTATTTTGATGTATTGATTTACTGAGTGAGTAATAATTATACCTATGGTTTGGCATATTTGAATAAGAATTTACATTTAGTTGTGTGCAAAGCTTTTGGATTATTTTTAGTAGTGACCGTCATCTAACTAGTTTTTTTCAAAGCATAGGGGGATTCTGGTTTGGTTTTAATTATATATAATTTTTACACTCTATTGAGATGAAATAAAAAAACTTTATCCCCTTGATGTGACTCAAGTTGGTAATGCACTATAATAATAATCATTTATCCATCATATACCCATTTTTTTCCTGTCAGTGTAGGGAAGTGTATTACTATAGTCTTCATGTCTATGACCTCAAAGTCACCTCATAGAGACAAGTCTGTGACTTTGATTTTGACATATTATAATCTACCAATAGGCTCAATTTTTTTGTAATCAACTAATCTTAGAGTTATTGGGTTGTATCTAAGAGTTGGTCATTCAATAGCTTCCCATGTGGATCTGGGAATCATATTAACTATGTTACCAACATCAAAGACAATATTTGGGATCTCATAACCAACAACCTCAATATCAATCCACATGTCAACATCCCATGTTTTCTTCATCTTGACATACCAAACTAGATTTATATCTTTTTTAACCATCCTACACACATTCCAAAAGATTATGTAGTAGATTCATGATGTTTTGTGATATTTCTTCATTATATAGAGTACTCAAAAGTATCAGGAGGTTAGTAAGTGTAGTGACAAATCCATATTGTTGTATAATGCACATAATTTGGCCATACATTTATGCATCAATTATTACATCATCACCATCAGTAGTTTCTTGATGCTAAATATTATTAAAAAACTATTTAACTTCATTCATGAGACTCTTTTCTATAGATGGATCCAGATATTTCTCTTGTCTAACTTTTTGATGCCTTTATCATGATGCGTTTCAAGTGGAGACAATCATTTTTCTACATGTTGTTTCAATGTTTTGGAATTTATAAATGCATTTTATTTAGGCTCCACACTTACCATATTTACATTTTAGATGGCTTTGTCCTTTCTCTAGTTCTCTAGAATAGGACAATATTATGTATCATGTTGATAAGAGACTCTACAATATGTGCAATACAAATATCATTGTGGGTTAATCAGATAATTTTATTGGACATGATTATATTATCCATATAGATAAAATTGTAGAGGAGGCTATTGATAATTATTATATATACTACCTTGATATCCTCCACTATAATTGCCTTGACCTCATCCTCTATTAGATTGATATCCCCTTTGATATCTTCCTTTTGGTTGTATAAAGTTCTAATATGGGTACTGCTAATTATTTTCTCTCATGTTGAATTGATGTTGCACAGATGGAGGGGTCTAATTCGATTGTTGTGGCTACATTATGGGTGAATTCCAAGGTGTTATATATTGGTATTAAGGGGATGAAGGTGTCTAACTTGGTGAATAAGGATTCTATCTATCTAGACCATGAGGATGGTATTATGGTGAACTCAAAATCCATTATGGACCTATTTGGGTTTCATAACTCTTATCAACCTCTAGGCCTAGGTTTGCTTCTTTTGTTGAGGTATTTACTATGCTAAAATGGAAAATACATTTTTGGAGATAACCTCTTTAATCTCCTATAAAGCTCTACAATTTTTCTTATCATGGTTAGTAAATTTTCAAGAATTAAAATATAGATTCTTGATATATTAATACAAAAGATGACACTATGTTGTATCATGTCCTACTACCTGATAGAGCTCACAAAATTTTGTCTTGAATTTAAGACAATAATTTTGATGGCATTCTTCTTTTCCACACTCCATGCATCATATAATTAGTTTAGGTTTATCCACCTCATCGTATTGCTCCATTATTTTTATGAAATCCTATAGTGTGTTTTCAATTTTTAAATTAGCAACAAAAATTTCTCCATAATCCTCAATTTATTCTAAATGTAGTGTAACAACTATAACATTTGATTTTGTCTCATATTGCATTTGCATAGTGGAAAATTGAATCCTTCCTCACAATACTTCAATGAATAATGTTACTTTATCTTTATTTATCAAAACAAATTATACTTTATTCATTACATCAAAAAATATGTGATCATAGTCATACACTATCTCTATAGACTTTTGCCTTATATCTTTCAAGTCCTATATTGCTTGTCTAGTACATTTATTAATCTTAAATTCTATGACAAGCCAATCATAAATGTATTTTATACTTGCTTATAATAGATATATTTTGTATATGAACTCCAATGATCTCCTAACTAGAGCCCCTATTAATTCACACTTTTGTAAATTTTCATCAGTGACACCCTTAACTTGCCATTTCATTTTACAAGTTAGCAGGTATTGTTCAAGGTCCATAGACCCATCATAGTTGGGTAACTTAAAAAATACTCATAAATAATCCATCATATTAACTAGTATGGATATATTATTCTACATAGCTATTATCTAAGGTTGCTACATCCTATGTGATCCTATCCATGTACTAGTATGTGCAGTAGAAGAAGTAATGTGCACACTCTGATTTTCTATACTTTTGTTTTTCTATTCTATTTTAACTAAATAAAGAATTGAAAATACTTCATAATTATCTTTGTGTGAATTTTGGTACCCCAAAAATTCAATTGCTCTAAAAATTGTCTTTCCCAACTCTTCTCCTACTCTCCTGGCTGGAAATTTGTACTGGAATATAAAAGATTGGGCTATAGACATGCATGCTCTTTTGGTGAATGTTTATTTTCTATAAATTCATCTACTATGCTTGAACCTATGAATAATTTATATTTTATGCATAATTATTATTCTATCAATAATCTTCTATGTAATTTTGCACTACATCTATCATCTGTTGATTTTACTTCTAAGCTATTTTTACCTTCCTCTTCGTATGACTCATTTTCATCTCATTCTTCATCCTCTCATCCCATCTATTGGAATCCCACATCATTATATTTATTCGTTATTTTCTCATCATCCCATTCATCATCTTATTCATTACATCTATTCTCTCAATAATCATATACTTTATTGCTACTCTTACTCACAGCTACTTGGGTATTCTTCTATTTTTTCCATTTGTTATATTGTCATAGTTCCCATTTTAAATCCATAGTTTTATTCTAACTCTTCTTTCCTCAAATATCCATTATGGATTTAGGTTCAAGATATACTTACTCATATATCCATAATTCACCTTTATGTGCACACAACCTTATATACCCAAAGTGACTACTCCATATTGGTTAGAATAGGCACCATGGCCTTATCCACAACCAACATCTTCAATAGGAGAGGTAGTCACTACAAAAAATTTCCTCTAATTCCTCAAAAAAAATAGTCTTGCATAGATTTGATGATATATATTATTTTATTACAAACTCAGTGATATATCTATCTACAGTGGTGGCAACCTAGTAATCTATTGCTCGGGTCCAATTAGTTTCTAGTTTTAACTAGTCTATATTTTCTTCAGTCTAGGTAATAGATTCTTTTGTTCTAGGATTGAAGCAGTAGTATTCTAGTATTTTCAAATAATTAGTTAATATTTCAAGTATCTCAAACTATAAAATTCTATATATTTATCTATAAATATGCTCAAGAATGCTTTTACTTGTGGTAAGACTAGTCCTTTTTAGATTCTTGTTCTACAAAGTGCCATACTTTTTGGTCTAACCATGTTTCAATATCTCATTGTCATGGTAGCCATATTAGCATAATTTCCTCTAGAAGGAGTGTTTTAATACTCATCACACCATTATTATCAGAGGTTCCTAGTTCAATAAAACATGCTAAGGATGAGGATAGCTAGGTTTTATTAGTCTGTATAGGATCATATAGAGAATTCATATTTAATAAAAGCATGATAGAAATGAGTTACTATGTGATTGAAGGAACTAAGATTAACCAAAGTTTTCTTTAGGTTTACAGAGCATTAAGATTACTTTAAGATAGATTAAACCAAACATTGAACATGATAACACATACAAGGGATAACACAATAAATATGATAGGTAACCATAACCAAAAAGTCTATGTTGATCTCAGTAGAAGGTCATCATCTTCTTCATACAAACATACATATCTATAGTCACTATAGTTCCTAACTATTCATATTCTTCTCATATTTTAGAACCAAAATGAGGAGACTGTTCATCTTATATCATTTCACAAGCTGAGGAGGATAGGATAAAATACATATAGCTGACAAATTCATATATAACACATGAATATTCAGTTAATATCTTTCTCAACTTTTCATATTCATTTTTCTTCTCCCAGTAGCAACAATCCTAATCATATCCCAAATAGAGTAATTAAAAAAATTCAACCTTTATTAGTTTAGATGAGCATCTCCATACTAGTAGGGTGTCCTAATTAATCTTTATCCTCTATATCAAGTCCTCATCATCATATTTTTAATCATCAGCTATCAATCATCTTCACCATAATTAGGGTCCAATGATTATAACCACATATGGGACAATCATTACACACTACCCCACTTGAATTCTCAATAATTATAACCACCTTTGGGTAAATCATTGTGTTATTACCAATCATTTAATTTTTAATACTTGTCTAGGGCATGTTGTTATCCTATGTATCTATCCTAACTAAGCCAACTCCATCTTCTTAATGATTATAAATGCCTTTGGGCAAATCATCATGTTATTACACCACATTTCCATAATTAGGGTATACTGCTTATAACCACCTTTGGGAAAACCATTATACACTATCCCACTTGCATTCTCAATGATTTTTACCAAATTTGGCCAAATCATTGTATTCTCACCCCATCATCTTCATTTCTTAGGGTCCCCTTATTTCGCTTCTTTCTTTCAAGGGACCATTTGTTGTTCCATGTGCCAAATACTCCCTTGAGGGGGTACCCTATAGTTCATCCATCACTGTTGAACTCATAAGCAAAACAAAACATTTTTATTATTTGAAAAGATGTTACTATGCTTACAGTTTGTAATACCTTCCCAAATAGGGACAAACTGTAGACACCTAAAATTGGCCTCTAATGGCTTCATAACTTACTTTAGACCAATTCATACCAACCTTTGCACATCTGTCCTAAGAATTTATAAAGGTCTCAAATTTGGATTCATAACCATGAAATTAAATTAATTTGGCATTTAAATCAATTAAATGGAACAAATTCACATTGAATTAAATGAAAATCAAACAAATTCCCAAAAACCCTAACAAAGGTTAATTAACATCAAATCCTAATCAAATTAAGATCAAATCCTAATCAAAGCTTAAGTATATTCATGAGCTATCAAATCAGTTATCAAAGATAAAAATTCAAATATCAAGAGCATATTAAATATCATAGGAATGAATGATTACCTTTGTGAGTTGTCTCAAATGGAAAATATCTCAATGTACACCTATTCAAGCTAATCATGACCATTTGGAAACCTTTAAACTCAACCAAGGTTAATAAACTCAACCAAGGTTAGAATTTAACCCATTCTAAGTTGATTTCAAAGCCTATAAAGTCAAGCTTAGACCTCTTCACTAAATAAGCTATTTTGGTGCAAAGTTACCATGAAAAAATGAATTAAGAGCTCAATGCATAGTGTTATAATGTCAAAATTTAGCCAAGCCATTGAATCATCAAGACAAGTCAACCTAATCATGATGCCAAGAGGAGATTAAGGTAGCCAAAATCCATTGATGAAAACCTCTTAGGTGAAATTTGAGCATGTCAAATAACACACCATTTGGAACATTAAAGGAAGGTAAAAAGGTACATTTTATTGCATTTTAGTTAAGCTTTATCATTTATTGTTTATTCACCAAGCTCCCCCTATGATATAGGCATGGAGATGTTATGATTTGTTTAGTGCATTTTTGTCAATTTGATTTCATTTTGAGAATAACACTTGGTCTAACCTCCTATCCATCATCAAATTCCTTACATCACAGTAATAACCTAAATAAGACTTAATGATAAGACTCATAAAGACTATTATTTTTTACAATATGATTAATGACTCAAAAAAGGACTAACAATTTTTCTTGATTTCCATTTTTGATAATATTGACATATAAAACAACTATGTTATTAACTTTATTTTTAGAGCAATACTCTAAAAATAGTATTTTTAAGAAATCTAAATTGAAAAAACTATACCTAATACAACTCTTATGTAAACTTAAACCCATGTATAAATACTTTTAATAAGATCTTTAACAAGAAGGTACTTGTATTGATCAAATAATTGATCAATCTAAATAACATTGATGTATATTAAAGTAATAAACAAATAAAGATGTAAAAATTATGAGCAAAGAGTTTTCTATTCCATAATATAATATCTCATAAAGACCAAAAATGAAATAGACTACCTCCAAGACATGTTTGGGTAGTTGATGTAGACCAATAAATATATGGAATCTCTATTCATACTATACAAGGTAGATCTTGATGACTGTATGAGATGTGCTTTTGCAAGGAGAGGAAAATGACCAAGGATGGATATCAACAAATATAGACTGCACACTCCATGAAGGCTCTAGATGAATCCCTAGGTCATATGAGGTTTGAATGATGATGTAGAGGACTACATGATACCACACCTATCTGACTGAGTTAGAAAGAACCATATGATTAAGGACTTGATATGATGTAGATTTCACAAATAATGACATGCATTTATAGAAGAATTTATGTGAATAAAATATTAGAAAACCACTGAATTCTTATATTTTCTACAGAACATTGTTGATTGATTGATTGATTGAACATGCATCATGCTGATCACGTATACATAAAAAATGTCATTGACTACACTTTTACATATTTGAGATTTAATAGATTAAATGTCATTCATCTAGATTAGAAGGATTTGAGACTAAAGTAAAATAAATAAATAGAGTGCAATATGTGTGAGGCCAACTAATGAATGGTTGGATTCATAAGCAAAATATTAAAGCTATAACATATTTGATATGTGCATCTCACATATGAATAAAATCACATGACTAAGATTAACTTCAAATGATCTTTGTATCTCAAAGGGTTAAATGAATTTATTCACATACTCTCATCTTGAAATCACATAAAATCACTCCAAAATAACAAATTTACAAGCTTTTGGATTACATGGCACAATGATAACATATATTGGTATAAATCAAAGTCTACATAGAGAAAGCGCTGAACAAAATAATTATTCACACTATATTATTTATGATATATACAAAACCTTATGATAAATAAAAATATATATAAAAGTGATTCCTATAATTTGGAATATCATATCTCCACCAATATCTCACCCAAATCTTCCACAAACTAACAAACCACTATATACGAATATATTATGACTAATAATATATTAGAGTAACTAAAAACCTATATAAAATTAACCACATAAAGTATTAACATAATATTTTTATAACAATAATATTTACATTATTATATACTAATAATGTTAACATAGCTCAACATCCTTGGACCATTGTCTTTTGACTTACTTTTGAGTGCTCTTGTTTGTGCACTTATTTACCTGTCAAGATCATACTATTACTATCTATACATTTCCATGATCCTTATCATTCACATTAAGACTTCATGTGATCACATTGTTTCAATGTGATTCAATGATACATCTACCTACACATGTTCTTTCTACATGCTACAAGGTTCCATTTATAGATTATACAATTGTCTTATCTTTTTGAGTTGAGGTAACTACCAGTTCCTATCTTTTCCTCACCTCAAAGAATAGGAATATTAGTGGGGGAATGCCATAGAATAATGTTATCCACACTTTGCATAATTTTCAAATTTAGTGGGGACATGATTTGGAAGCATCTTATCCATACTTATTTAGTATTTAACATCTCCAGATTATAGTGGGGCTATGTTTTGGAAACATGGTTTCCACATTGGTATTTATATTAGATTTTATATTTCTCCATATATATTGGGGGTATGCTTTGGAAGCATGTTATTCACACTTACATAGTTTTCTAAATTGGATAAAGCACATATTTATATAATTTAGATATACATTTATGGTAGGATTATATACATTAGTACTATTATTATCCATAATTTCAACATGAGAAATATCTAAGGAGCATATGATATGAAATTTATACCTAATATTAAAAAATTCAAATCAATTTTAGATTCCATAACTCTTTTATGGATTATTATCACATCATGGACTCTTACATTTTGATACCTTGGTTGGAATTTTGTGGACTTTATTGAGTAATCTACTATAGTAATTAGATAACATTTTGGTATGGTTGAGGTGATTAAATCACTTAATCTTGCCAAGTTTTCAAGTTGGACTTGATTGTATCATCCAACCTCATCAGGTTATAAGTTTGATTGGGTTGCATGATTGATCCAATATCAATTACCAAGTGACAAGGTTGAGGGCATGTGGATTCCAATATCTCTCTCTATCTCCTTAGATATATGCACTTTCTAGATTTATCTATATTTTTACTAGTATTATTTTTGGAGACTTACCATGATACATCTTTTTTAAATCAACTTGCCAATGGGTAAGTGATTACATCAACACATAGGTGTAATCTTAGACCTTACTCTTTCAAGTTTAATATTTTCAAATCTATATTATATGCAATAATTATATAATGTAACATGCTCTTGGTTTTAGGTCAATCACCTTTAAAGCACTCAAATTGAGTATACACAAATATAAGGTGTGTTATACACACCTAGGTACACATCAGGGTAAATTTTAAGAGCCCCTATAAAAAAACCTTGGAATTTATTGGTGAATCTATATAAAATAATTTTGTAGGCATGAAAATTTGATATGTGTGGTGCAAAATCTACTGGGAGGGGACTACAAATAGGCAAGACTCAAGGTTTTTTTTTGCTTTTTCTATTCCAAAATTTGGTGGCACCATAAAAACACCACTTAATGGTGTTTTTGAATGGTAATATCAAATGATGTTGATAAATGGTTCCACCAAATGACATTATCAAATGGTGTTGAAAAAACATGATGTTGAATGGTGTTTTTAAATGACACTACTAAATGACAATGTCGAATAGTGATACAAAATGGTGTTACTGAGAAACACACTTAGATGGTGCTATTAGGCTAGAGATGTCAACCAATGTGGTTGGTCAATATAGAAGTTATTTGGCTACATATTTATTATTTGATACAATCAGGTAACCCATGTTATTGGTATGCTAGCCAATATAGCTGGTCAACTTAATAGCCTTGGTTACTTCCCTCTACTTATAAATACCCCCTTTTACCTAATTTTAACCATTTTTCATAATCATTTTCTCATTCCCCCTCATGTTTTATATAATGATTAACTTACCATAAGAACACTAGCCACACAATGATTATCTACTCCCATAACTAACCACATTCACCTTCTCTAATGCCATAGATTCCATAAGAAAATACATTTTCAATAATTTGTTATACCTAGATATTTTAAAGATTCTATAACAACTAAAAGAATTCAATGATTAGATTTCCAAATATAGCTTTGGTGGCTTACTATACAGACCACAATATGAAATCGATACTGGCCTGATGAAATAATTAATGTCTTGTTATGATACTAGTGAGATGAGGTTCAAAGTGAACATCAACTCTAGATTAATCTCCTTTGGTAACTTAGCTATAAACATCCATAATTTGATATGGCTTTAATTATGTAATGCCAACCCTATAACTCTAAAAGCAATGTTGACTAATGAAGACAAGAAATATTTGGAGTCT
Organism: Torreya grandis; assembly: GCA_037957365.1. Classification (NCBI taxonomy): domain Eukaryota; kingdom Viridiplantae; phylum Streptophyta; class Pinopsida; order Cupressales; family Taxaceae; genus Torreya; species Torreya grandis. The sequence goes on along the minus strand of JARHVA010003939.1, from coordinate 831,430 downwards.
ACTTTCAACTTGAAAATCAATCTAACTAGTATGTATATCCATTTTTCATATTTTAAATTTAAGTTTTTGTAAGTTTTCATTGATTTCACTAATTCATTCAAATTCATTTTTTTAAAATTTTCATCCTTTTCACTCATTCATGTTTTTTTCACTTTTGTAGTAGATAGTCAAAAAAGGGGCCTCCATGTTGATAACATATCTGACCTATTTTTGAAATCAACGGTTCAATTTTTCCTTACAAGAATAGTGTTATAGGAAAGACCAATAGACATTCCATTTAGGTCTATCATTTACATTCTTCATACTCTTTTGGGTTTGAGATATGACTGATGTACATTTATTTATTTATTTTAGGATTAGGTTAAAATTGAATTATGCTTGTACCAATCTTAGTTCTATAATTTCCTATTCCAATTTTATTCTAGCCTTGTACTATGAGGCCTTATATGACCTTTAAAAAACATCAATTCAAACTATGCTACATCCAAAAATGAGCATAAATGCTTTGTCTATTGACGTGTAGGAGGCTAGTTTACCATTCAAATGAATCACCTAAATGGTCTAGTTTATAAAATATTTTAAATTTGAAACTTAATATTTATTTGCTTGTTATAGGTAAGATTTCATGCCTTTATGACATGAAAACAAGTTGATTCAAAAATGCATCATGCCCTTGAAGGTTCTAGATATTCTGAGTATATATAATCATCATTCCATTCCTTTCATATTTTGAAATGTCCAAGAGTTTCTTTTGGATCATATCCACATGCAAGTTTTCATATTTAGAAAATTAAATAATAAATGCATAATGAAATTTTAACTTTAAATTTTTTATTATCTTATTTATTTATTTATTTTATTTTTGAATTTTAATTAGAATCGGTTGAGGTTGACCTTAAACAACCTCAATGAACCCAACCATTTCATTTGTTAGTGTCTTCTTGACCATCTGTTCAAGTTTTCTTACATTCCATGTTTCAATTTTTTAGTTAAAGTTTCTTTGATTATAAATTTTATTGACTAGATGATTGACTATTGCATCTTAAACCACCCCTATCACTTCAAATATGATACATAGATTGGAGGACACACTCTCTCCAAATATAAGTATGAAATATTTAATTTCAAATTAGCATTGTGTTTTATTTTTTAAAATTACCTTTTTTATAATATAATTTATAGGGAACCCTCAATCTCTAAGGAAAACTACATCACTACCACTACCACCAAAATAAATTCTCATAAGGGGGAATAATATTTCATTTACAACACATAACAAATGAACACTATAATTGTCATGTTTTGACTTCCCTAGTTTCTCTATCAGAGGTCTCTCCAGTGTGTAGGGATTAACATGTTTGTAATAAATTGATATTAATGAGGAATATTTGGGGATTGAAAGTGGAGAACTTGGTGGTAGTGTTTTCAATCCCCATGATTTTATTTAGGGTCTAGATGTAACTACTCCATATGAATCTTTTACCTCTTCACCCCCGCACTAAATAATGTTGCCTTATCCAATGATGGCATGAATCCTTTTCCATTAAAAAAATTATTATCATAAATTATTATTTAAAATCATAAGGAGGAAGTTATAGATGAGTTTAAAAATGTATTAGTTTGGGAGTTTTGGGCAAAAACATTGATAAAAGAAATAAATTCCCATTATCACAACCACTCCCAAAGAGAGAATTTATTTTCCTTAGTTCAACATGAACCCACACAAATTGATGCTTTATTTGGTCAATCTAATTCTAGATTTGTATCTATTTCTAATAGTTACAATGATTTTTTTGAGTATTATGTTAAACTGGTTGGATAATTTAAATGTCTAAGCCCAAGCATATTTTAAAAAATGGGCAAAAGACATCAACCTTGTCATTATTGCAAATGCCAATAAGGAAAAATATTTGGTAATGTATCATAATTATTTTGTCAAATATGCCATAGTTATTGTAGTTTTTATCTAATTAGATTTCATTTTTAATTTCAAGAAAAATATGAGAATCTAAAAAAGGAAGCTAAGGTCCTCAATGTGCATTTGGAAAATGCACAAAAAAAATAATATTATGCCATTCAATTTAAAGAGAATCTTATTATATTAAATAAACATAACAACACACTCAAGAATATCATTAAGGATCAAGGATGTGACCCTGATACTTTATTTAAGAGTAAAACAAATGCCGATCTAAGTCTACTTTTTGTAGGAGATGCTGTGAAAGAATTAAAAGAAAATACTTATCATATTAATTCTACTATAGGGGATATTGAAATGGAAAGAATATTGAAATAAAATAGAGAGGAAGGGTAGGCAAGTATTTCTAAGGATGGTGGTAATAATGTGGATGATGGGAGTGACAAAGTGGCTGAGGTGTCTTTTAAAAAAATGATATTTTCTGATATTGCAAACTCATTATTATATTTGAAAAGATAATCTTATGTTTTTTAACAAATAATTTAAAATGACAATGTTAAGTTTGAATTTGAAAAGTGTAGTTTATTAAGTTTCAATTACTCTTTTTTTACTTAGTTATGGTTCACTTATCATCTTACATGCATATTTTGAGTTGATGTAGTTCAAACAACATGGTGATGTAGTCTGCAATTATTTTTTTCTATGGATTTGGATTGAGAATGAATTTGAATTTTATAATATTTCAAACTCATTATTATATTTGAAAATATGATGTTATGTTTCTTAAAAAATAATTTAAAATATTAATGTTAAGTTTTGATTTGCAAAGATCAATTTATTATGTTTCAATTACTCTTATTTTACTAAGTTATGGTTCATTTATCATATTACATGCATATTCTGAGTTGATGTAGTTCAAACAACATGGTGATGTAGACTCCAATTATTTTTTCCTATGGATTTAGACTGATCATGAATTTGAATTTGATGTGCGTTCATATTGTTCAATTATTATCATTCTTGTAGATAATGGAAAAGTTGTAGTTATTATGGATGTAGACTCTAGGGAATAATTATATTTTTTCTAGTCAATGGAAACTTTATTGGTCTATTTGACAACAACTAAGTAAAACATTAATTTTTTTTCATGAGTATTTAATCCAATTCAATGATGAAGGTTTTTCCTAGGTTACTTTTCTACACTTGAATCATCATGAGTTTATTTTTGTCTTTTCAGTTTGGTCATGTTGTTTAATACGCTTGTTGTGTTCTATTGCCTTGGTATTTGACTTAAATGTTCATATTTTAAGATAAAATTTAAGGTTAAAATTATTAAAATGGTGATATATTATAAAATTTATATTTTTTAAAAAGTAATAAAAATATGTATTTAACAATACAATCTTAGAAAAATACAAAATTATTATGACCCATTTGAAAATTTGAAGAACCAATTAAATAAAAGGGAAAGTTTCATGATGAATGGAATAAATATTTAAAATGATAATGATATCAATGATTTTAATGAACTAAGTATTTGAAATGTTTTATAATATCAAAAATTATATTAAATTAGATTTTAGAATATGATAATTTTAATAAACATATACCTAAAACTTGAGTAGTTGAAACAATCATACATGAACCTGCTCATTTCAAGTAACATTTACATCTACTGTGTCAGTGGCATATTCAATGTAAATATTTAAATCCTCTCTATTAGTCACTATATTAAAAATTCCTCTTATTTTAGTTAGAGAACTTCATGCTGACAAAGCTCTTTCATAAGGAAACATGTCCATAATATAACATGAAACATATAGTCTCAAATAGGTTTCTAAATTTTTATAGAATCCATTTTGAAGTTTTAACTTAATGAAAGATAAGGCACTGAATACTCTTTCATATTACACTGAGCCTAAAATAATTGTTTGAAAATTTTCATATAATAATTAATTTCCACTAATACTTTTCTATAGGATGTTAGTAGGATAAAGTTTTTTCCATGGCCGTGTAATTGCCCCATTTTTTGTTGGTTTGCTTAAAAGGCAATATTGTTTAAATATTATAATTCCAAAATGTGTTTAATGTGATATAAGTAAATGCTTTACCAAAATACCTTTAATTTCAAATCCATTGATCTATATAGATTTATTAAAATTCTTAATAAGATAACCCATATATTTATGAAATAAATTGCTAATCAACTTTTGACCATTTATCACTGTTCCAAAATATGAGATTCACAACTTCCATGACCTCCAAAAAATCAACCATTTGTAAATTAGATTTCATATTAGAAGATAAGTTTTATGAAATTATACTCAATTTTATCCAAATTTTAAAAATAAGATATTTTATAGAATATGTGTTATAGTTAGTTCTTCAATTTCACCTCCCACAAGATTAGGTCTTTAGTAGGAAGTGTGTATTGGTATCTCCTTGAAATTAATGATGACACAAAGATGATCATGGATATTCAATATCAAATAGATTTCAAGATTATTAAAATCTATCATAATTTTCCAATTGCTAAAAATAGGTCCCTAAAATTTTTCATTCGATGTGTATAATATGTCTATAGATTGACATACTCATTTTCTCAATTGTATAAAGTCAACAATATAAATTGATCTCTCTCGAGCATGTTTCATTAAACAATTCATTTATTTCAACACTAGATAATTCCACATAATGTTATCAATGTTTTGAAATCTACTAAACAATACAACAAATATTTTGCCTTGTCAACTTATCTATGCTATTTATACATAAAACCTAATAATGATGGATATTATTGAAAGTTTTTGCATGTAGGTTCATACATAAATATACATCTTTTATCAACATATTTCAATAGTTTTTTTTACCATCAATCACTCCTATTGAAATTTTTTGGAACTCCAAAAATATTTGTGGACTGATTGAAATATAAGCATGTAAGTCATGAATGGGCTCTTAAAATTTTGTGACATTAGAAATTTGATAACTATTTTGTACACAAGATTCATCCTATGAGCCATGTAATGAATCAAAATAATATATGGGGAAACTATTATTTATATTCAAACACACAAACCATTTTTATTCCACTACATAATTGATGTACCATCAACTCTAACACACACTAGCTTTATAGCTATTGCATAATCATCCATCCTAGATTTATCTTTCAAATTAGATATAACCAATTTATGAAGGTTTTCAACATTACAATTCTCTACCATTTTATGAAATACTAATAGGTGAAGTTTCCTTCAATAGTTCTCAAAAGTATAAACATGCATGAAAACCCATGATGTGTTGTCAATTGTTGTGATCTTAGCAATGGGCAGTGAGATAAATAATGATTTTTTAACTTTTTGTTTCAAATCCTCTTCAACCATGGTTAGACATTTTTCCATTTCCCAAGCACAATTATTTGACCAATGTGATTGTGGAATATTAAGAAATCTATTATGTTGCAATAAAATATTATAATCTAAAAAAATAAAAATAAGTCTACCCTAGATGCCATGATAAACAAGGATGCTACAATTTGGTTTTAGTTAGATCTTAGAATGTCATCATCCAATTCCACACCATTAAATTGTAGTTAAGATGCTACCATCTAGTTATAGCTAGTTGGTTTGTAATATGGATGATATGGTTTGGTTCAGTCTATTATCATGTGAATATTACCATTTACTTCTACTATTTGGTTATAAAATGGATGATGCCATTCAGTTTAACTGGTTAGTTGTAGCTTAAATACTAACATTTGGTTGTGGTGTAGATTTTACTGTTCAATTTTGAATTGTTGCCTATTGGGTGTTTATTTGATATCATGGCATGGTTACTGAAAGTATATTTTGATGGTTACCCATGGCATCATATATAATCTATATATGTGGCAAATTTAATGGTTAACTAAGAAATTATTATAAACAACTGGTGAACTGGCCCAATAAATAATTTACATTCTAAATTTTTAGGCAATTTGGACCTATGTAGTGACCTTATAAAATCATCAAAAATAAATGTCAAAGATTCATTAATTAATGAATATTCATTGCTAAAATTTACCCTGATACACATTCCTTTCCTTTAAATTATAAATTTCATTACTTTATTAAAGGAGGGGGGAAAGTGTAGATGAGATTTATAGATTATATAACACCCCCATCTTGTACACTTGCTAAATTCTAGACCTTTACCACTAATGAAAGTCTCACATACACTCTATTTTGTGCCCCTTGGTCTATCTCTTAGTTTGGCCAGTCTTATGTTTCTGATCTAGGCCTTCTATCTTGCTCATAATGCTTAAAATGTACTTATCTTCCAATCTATAAGTTCTAAGCCTATACCTAATTTCCTTCTCCCTAGACATAAACATCTAGGAGATACACCTACATTGATGCTAGTGTCCTAACCTAATATAAGTGTGAAATGCCCTAAATCCATCTATTTTATAAATTAAATGTATCCTAATGGTCAACCTAAATGATGTAATGTGAGTTACTTCTCTAAAGGGATTTGATATAAATATAATATCAACTCTCATTCATTCCTCACTTAGAAAAGACAAAAAGAAACCAAGGAAACTTATCAAAGCATTCTATCAAACATTCAATTGAGCAATGCTTTCTTATTTTCTCTTATTTCCATATCATTTATAGGGACAACAAATATATAAGTATAACGTACTTAAGGAGTATTCCAAGAGATTTATTTTCCAAGTTACAAGCTAAGTCACTATTATACTTATTTTACACATATTACGTGGTTTACATAGAAGCCAACACATAGGGGAGATCTACATCAGTCTAAGGCCTTCTTCAAATTATTGGATATCTAAGAAATAATTATTAACATATGGGTATTTAGGTTCATATCGACACCATATGCCCACTAACCTATTTTTTCTAGGGTTACCATGAAAATGAAGAACTAAGGTTTTGATATTTCATTAGGAGCAATAGTCCATGAACTATATTTGAATGCACTAGAGCAAAGGTGAAGAGAAATATAGAAGTATCTAGGTGGTCTCATCCTTTTCCAACATGTATTCTATAAAAGACACCTATGTAAAATCTAGATAATAACATCAATATGACCATCCCAAGTTGATGCAACTATCTAAAGCTCTAAAGGCACTTAATCTAAAATCATGTGACTATTCTAGAATCATCTTCTAGTTTATTTTCTACCTATTCCATTTACAACATCATGTTAATATCAAAACTAGCTAAGTACATTACTTATCATTTCCATACATATCTTAGTTATACTTTCTATATTTATCCGATTCTTAAATATATAAATTCAACATATGTTATATCTGAGTCTAACACATAATTGGCCTTCTCTAGAGATAGTTTATCACCCTTGTTTCCTAGGATATCTCTATCCCCTTTAACCCTTGATACCCCAAATCTAGAATTTTATCTTTTAAACACTTAGTTGATTTTCAATGAAATGGATAAATATAGAAAATGGGATTCTTATTATGATAATTTTTCATGCTTTCATGATTTCATTTGGATTTCATACATAGTCATTTTTTTGGCTTTTTACCTTAGCCATTTACTTTCAAAAACCTTATTTATTTTAATTTAAAAATGTTGAATATTCTCTTTGTCATTTCTTGTAGGTACCTTGAGAATTTCCTCTACTATATGACACCCTTTCACAGCTCCTAATGGCCCTGACCCATTATTAAAAACATTTAAACACTTAGTCAATTTTTGGTAATCTCTCTTAGAGCCACATGTCAAATTTATATCACTCTATGGGACTTAATAAGTTTAAAGTTCACCCATAAGCATTCAAATATTTAGATCAATAAGATGTTTCCAAGTGGTAAGAGCCTAGTGACTTGCTACCTTGACTAATTCTATATGTAACAAGGATCCTCTAGGTGAGTAAATTTGTTGAATGCTACAAAATGGTGTGATGTCCATGACCCACTACCATAGATAACTCTATATATATCAAGGATCATATAGGTGATTAGATCAAAGGGATGATGCCACTTGGTAGTATCCTAGTGACCCATTATCCTCGGTGACTATATGCATAGTGAGGATCCTCTAGGTGAGTGGATTAGTAGGATGATGCCATGTGGTAGCATATTATTAAACTAATACCCTAAGATATTTATATAATATTAGAGCATATCAAATAACTAGGTGATTTATATTATGCCACATGGTATGATCCATCTTTATCCTAACTAAAGAAAAGTTATCTAAGAGAATTGAAGAAAGGTTGAGAAGTAGGCAAGTGGATTCAGTGGCCAAATAGATGGGCCTAGTTATTAAAGGACACACTAAGCTAAATTTGATGCTTATTTGGCCTATCATAGCTATCAAACACAAGGTTTTATTATATATAATGATTTTTGGATCACTAACATAGAGATACATAAGACAAATTTGAAATAATGAAGAAATGATAAATGGTAGATTCTAACGAATTGGAAAATCCCTAAAAAAAATAGGTGGTTAAAAAGGTGATCTACATGGCATATAAGGCATGATCAAAGCATATATAAAACTAAAAATGTGAGGAAGAGTGGTTATAGAACTCAAGTGAGCTCATGATTTCTAGATGCCATGTTGAATTTATAACATTATTGATATGGTTTGTGTAAGGAATGGTTATCTTACTTTTATAGTGATTATCTTCCCCAATCTAGGCCCATAATTTACATGTGTAGTCTGGTGTGATCTAAAAATCATGGCATGGAATTCCTTGGGATAAGCATATTTGAATTTTAGGACCAAGTCCATTGTGCATATATTGGTCTTCAAAATCCTTTCTAGAGGCCTAAATTTTTAGGATTATAATATGGTTTGGCCAGTTGGTAGTTTTATGACTTGTGTGAGAGACACATTATGCCTAGACACTTTACTCAATGCATTTTACAATTTTATTAGTTTAGTTTCTCTTTGATTTAGTTTTGGTTGCTATGCCAATTAAATTTTTAGCTGAGTGGTTGATTCTAAATCCTTTCATTGATTAATTAAAAGATTTATCTCAATATCTTAAATGTTATTAAGATTATTGTTCATCTCTTGCACATTTTATATGGTGTTTTTTTCCTTTACTACTCTTAGTTAGCTTCTTCTCTATAATCTTACACCATCCTCTTATTTACAATTATGCTAGATTTGGCTCAACTAAGGACTAGATCCAAAGAATTAGATCAATCAAGCATTTTGCATATTCAACTTCATGACAACAAGATACCTTCCCTTCTATTTTACCTCTCTACTTTTTCATTTGATTTTATGAGTTTAGTTAATTTAGGAATTGGGCACTAGAAAATTCAATCTAAAATTAAATATTCACATTTATTACTATTTTATTATTCTATTTATCATTTTTATAACACTATTGTATCTTTGAATATGGTAAACTAATAGAGACGTCAGTTTATCCCATGCTAGATAGACTTTAAGAATCTATGATTTTTATTTGAGGCTAGACCTTGCAATCATGATCAAACTATATTTTAATCTTATTCAAAATGTATAATTTAGATCTATCATAAAGATTTAGTTTGTTAAAAAAGTACCTTACAATGGAATAGTTACACTTGAACTTGCTGAGTTAATCTCAACATACTAGGAATTGGTACATATAGACCTTAGGGAAGCATTTTCCTCACGGGATATTCTTCTTTTTAGGAGAGGTAGAGTATTAAAAAAAACCTTGCATAATTATTTTTGTTTAAAAAACACCATCAACATGTTATGACACTAGAAGGAGGGCACCATGAACACAAACGAAATCAACACCTAGGTTTAAGCTAAGAAATTCTAGAAACCTTTGCTTTCACACTGAGTTATACCATAGTTTAATCTATAAATTATAAGGATAATAACTTGATCTAAGTATGTCAAGAATAACTTTGAGATCTTACAACTTAGTGATCATAGAATACCAAAATGAAGAGCTAACAAAGGGAAATATAAATCTAAGCCTATCTAGTTAGCTGGTAATTATCCAATAAATATGACTAATCCTTTGGTTAGCCCCTACATGATTCCACATCATATACCAATGGCCAACCCCATGACATGGCTTGATCAAGGTGGGTGCCTTATGACTATTCTAGGGATTGCACATGACCTACCTAAGAATCTAGATAAGTTTTGTGCTAAATTCATAATTAGATGACCTCAAACAATTGAAGAACATATACAAACATTCAAATATGCCCTTATCAAAACATAGGTAAAATATGAGGATCTTACCTACATGATATTTCCTTATTCTCTGGGAGAGACTACCAATGCCTGGTACTTGGGATTACTAAATGGGTATATAAACTATTGGGATGGACTGGAAGCCATCTTTATAAACTATTTTAGGTTTCCCACTAAAAATGTTGTTCTATATCATAATTTTTAGTAGCTAAAAATAAGCCAAACAAAACCATGATCATGTTCAATTCTTGGTTTCAAAAAATATATAAGAGACTGAAAAACCCATACATATTAGTAGAGGGACCTACCATCTAGACCTACTTGAGGGTTTTTTACCCTTTGACTTCCATGTTCCTTAGAATAACTTAAACTATGATTACATCCTTATCATTGGTCTATAATGAATACATGAAGATAAAAAACATATATAACATAGGTGCTTTACAATATTTAGGAAAACTAGTAGATTATAACTAGGTCCCCATGATTAATCAAACTCTCAGCCAAAGCATGCCATTAATTAATCCCATCCTATAAGCCTTGTATAAAAGTTGAAATATGGTGTATAATCTAACACCAATAAACCACATGCCTATTGGTCAGCCCTATGTGCCTCCAAACCATGATTTCCCATGAGAAACTAATAATTAACTTATCTCACTCACTTATAACAACAAAAATACTATAATAAATACCAGTGGTTATTCTGATTCTAGTAATAACCCATTGGCAGTCCCCTTATCCTTGAATAATCAAGTTGTTGCCAATAACACACTTAATCCAACACAACGTATTACCCCAACATTTTAAAATACTAATGCACATGTAGCAAACCCATAATAAAAAACTATAAATCAACCAAATGTTGGCATAGACCTTAAGATAGGTAATCTGACGCAAATGGTCAAATGCTTGCCTAGTGACATAATCTATCCATGTAGATAATGACCTCATAATTCAAATCAAAATGTAAACAACACACCCTCAAGAAAAATTTAAATTTACAAAGGCCTAATAGACAATGGATGACCTGACCTAATAATGGGAATGTGCCTAGTCCTCTTGACAACAATAATCAAAACAACAACAATCTTCATATTTGGTGAATTTTATAGACTTGTCTCTAGACACTTGGTGTAGAGTGCATAACAAAATTGACCATGTTGAAACCAATTGTGATGAGTTTATATTCACCTTTAATATGTTACAAAAGGAAGTAGATAACATGGAAATAGGGCCTACTCTGGGTGATAATCCAAACCAAGATGGAGGAAACCCAGACACTGCCCTAGTATTGGAGACTTATGAATTTCCATTTGAAGATGATAATGAATGCAAGGATAATCTAGATGAGGTTCATGCATTTAGGTAGTTACAAAGGTGGAATAATTATTAGATTAGGATTAAAATGGAAAACCCTTTGACCACCTATAATCCTCCTAACAACAATCCAATTTCACCTAACATGAGTTCAAGAAATAATCCTTCCCTCATAAAAGACCCCCATCTCTTATCATCCAAAGAACTATGCATTCCACACTCCACCTAATAGACAACAAGATAAAGTAAAACTTAGCTATGACATTAAATAAGATTTGAAGAAAACCAAATCTAACATTACCCTATTTGAATTGTTATAAATTTTTGATAAAAGGGAGTTACTTTTGAAATAAATCTCTAATAATAAGGGGAAATAATCTATGAAAACGTCTAATGCACATGTTTCTTTATATAAATAAAAAATTGAGACTCCACCCTTTCTCCTCATAGTTATAATCTTTGGAAAGAACCTACATAGTTACTTGGTTAATTTAGATACATCTAGAACATCATGTCATATGCTATGTGCCAAAAATTAGGCCTTATACTTGTCAAATCCAATCAGATGGTAGTCCAATTAGATAAAATAGAGGTGAAGCTAGTAGAAGAGTTGAATCATATACACATGAATTTGGACTAGATCTAAGGATTCAATAGTTTATTGATATCTAGGTGGTGGTTATCCTTGATGCTTATGGCATGTTGTTGAGTTGAGACTAGTCAAGAATTATAAATGGTTACATGGCCCCTGACTTTAGCCATATATGGCTACAATGGTGTGGTATGTCTAACCAGATAAAAATTGATTGAGAATCAAATATGGCATAAATTATTACTAGGTATATCTAAATGAATGAGTTCCTCTATGAATAATAAAAAATGGGAGTTTATTTGCTAGACAAAGAAGAAAAGGGAACCCATGGAAATTTTCTATCAACATGCTCAACATAGAACAAAATTCATAATTTGAGGAATTAGACTAGTTAGATGAAGAGGACTTTTGTTGTGCCTCAAATATGGTCTCATTTTTGGATGTAGCTATGATATGTGAGAATTTAACATCTAATGACTTGAGAGGGAATGAAGAGTTTTTAAATTCTTTCAAGAATGGATTAATCATTTTAAATAACTCCATTCTTAATCCTCCCACAAAAGAGTTATCCATTTCACCTTTAACACTTGAATGAACCTCACTAATAAATAAACAAACCAAGTGTAGAGTCAAGGATGATAAAATACACCAAGAAGTCAACATTGTATCTTCACTCCCATTATAAAAACCACCAACATTTATTGGTGATTAAAAAATGTTTTAGTTCAGTCAAATATGAATGCAGACACTAAAATTTTGATGGATCCATGTATAAAATTAGATGTGGTGCTAGATTTAAATTAATGAATCCAATGGGGAAGTCTTGCCTAGTTGTATATTACTTGTAATTTACTTGTACAAATAATGTGGATGAGTGTGAGGCTTTAGTCCATGGAATTTAGTTTGCCTTGAGAAAGAAGGTGAAAAACATTAGAGTTCTAGGTAACTATGAATTAGTGGATAAATAAATGAGGATACAATATTCATGAAAATATAAGAATTTATTAAGATATCAAAATTGGGTCTAGAATTTAATAGATTATTTTGATGCATTTGGCATTTAGAATTTGACCAAAAAAATAACTACATAGTAAATGCAATAGATACTACAATAAGTACTCTTGAACTTTTTTATAAGTTGAGAATGAGAATATTATTAGCAGATATGGTCTCTACCCCAAAAGTCCCTGATAATGTCATGAATTTTCATGTTTTTAAAGATGACCAACACATCTTATAATTCATCACCAATACAAACGTATTTTCCAATCAAATTATTGATGAGGATGGTTGAGAAGAATTCAAGATAGATTAGGATGGGACCATGAATCTAAATAAAAATAACATACCCAAGGGGATAGTGTCACTAGAGACACTATTTGACATGGATTATCAAAATGAAAAATGATAATTCCACCCCCAATAAAGACATGTTGCATGAGAATTATAACTTGGGTGATGTAAGAGATCCAAAAAATATGCTTCTAAGAACAACCTATACCATAGAGGAGAAATGGGAAATGGCACAATCCATCAAATATTTCAAATATGTGATTACATGGAGATATGAAGACTCAAAAGTCTTTGATAGCTCCATCTCGACACACACAATCCCCTTGAATCTAGGAGTCAAGCTATTAAAGAAAATACAAAGACTAGTTAATCCATATCTTGAGCTACTAATCTTCAAAGAAGTGTATAAATTACTAGCGGTAAGAATCATATTTCCATTTAGGAACTCCACATGGGTTTAAAACTTGGTACCAATGAGGAATAAGAATGGGGAGATTAGACTTTGTGTAAATTTATGAAATTTTAATAAGGCATATTAAAAGGAAAATTACCCCTTTCCCTCATTAGATGAATTTCTACAAATTGTGAATGGAGCTCAAATGATGTCCTTATTAGATGGGTACTCCATTTATAATCAAGTAGTAAACTATGAGGACTAGATCATGACAACGTTCATAACTAAGTGGGGCACCTTCAATTATAAGAGAATGCCTTTTGTCCTCATCAATACTAGGGATACATTTTAAAGGGCCATGGACATATCCTTCAAAGACCTCATGGGAAAGTGCATTGTGGTTTACATGGATGACTTAATAGTCTTCTCCAAGCATAGAGGTGAGCATGTTAGATGTTTGAGGAGAGTACTGTAAAGATGTAGGAACCATGGGATCTGATCAAACCCAATAAAGTGTATATTTTGGGTCACCAAAGGAAATTTAGTAGGTCATATCATTTTTAAGTGGGGCATATCAATAAACATTGAGAGAATAGAATCTATTCTAAAAATCCTATTTCCCATTAATAAGAAGTTATTGAAGTCATTATTTGGAAAGATTAACTTAATGAGGAAGTTTATCTCTAGATTTGTAGAGATAGAAACCATTGAATAACATGCTTAATAAGTATGCTAAAATTGAGTGGACAAGTGAAGCATATATAAATTTCACCTAGATCAAAAAGGAAATTGTGCATAGACTAGTGATGATCAACTTTGATTGCACACAACCTTTTTATATTCACTCCTTCACTTTAGAGAATTAGACCACTACTATTTTGACATAAAGAAAAGGTACCGAGGATGAGTTGTTGGTGCCATTTATGAGCTACCCTTTCAAAAACATATAATTAAGATACACAACAATGGAAAAATAGGAATTCACACTAATCAAGGTTGTCAAGAAATTTTGTCATTACATCTTACATAGTAAATTATTCACTTTTGTGCCTGATATAGTGATCAAAACCATATTAATGCAAAATAAATTAGGAGAGTGAAGAGGTAAGTGGATGACTATCCTTCAATAGTTTTAACTTGAAATTTAGTTAATGAATATTATAAGAGGATAAGAAATCAATAAAACTATGGAAGAATCATATCTACAAATCACTTGCTAACAATATGTGATTGGAGAAATGACCAATGATGATTAGTACAAATATGTAGTCCATTATCTACTTAACAATGAATGCCCTAATAATGTGAATTATACATAGAGAAGGACACTATAATTAAATATCAACCACTTTATAATAAAATATAGCATGCTCTACATAATAAATAACCAATGCATTTATCTAAGGTGCCTTGATAGAGATGAAGTAGCTAGTGTGCTTAGTGATTTTCATGTAAAATATGGGCTAGGGATGGTTTAGGTGATACGAAAACCCATTATATAATGAAATAAGACTATTAATAGACTTATATATTCAAGGATGCATATTGACATGTTTTAAATTACCATATGTGCTAAATATCTATATATAAAGAATGTACCCCAATAATGCCTCTATTACCAGTAGTTAAAGCTCGATCATTTGTAAAGTGGGGAATATATTTAATGAGAGAAATAAATGAAAATTTATCTATAGGTCAAAAATTAATTCTCACAACCACAAACTACTACATCAATTAGGCTAAGGCTCAACCATTTAATAATTACATTATAGATATAATCATCTAATTTCTAGAGGATCATGTCACCATAAGGTTTGGTATGCCTTATGCACTGGTATGTGATAATGGACCCACTTTATCCTCTTTGAAATTTATATAATACACATATAATCACCAATTAATCTTAAAATTATATTTTAGTTATTATCTACAAGGAAATATACTAGCTAAATCCACTAATAAGAATTTGATAAACATAATTAAGAGGATGCTAGAAAAGAATCCTCAGAATTGGCATAACATATTCAAATTTACATTATGGGATGATAGGAATCTAAAGGATATTTAGGAACTTCTCCTAACAACTTAGTTTATGTCTAAGACCCTATTTTATAATTAATTTAAGGATTCCTAACTTTTAGTTTATGACTGATTATTTGGGAGCAAATCACCAGGTAGAGGATCACCTCTTAAACCTTATGAACTTGGATTAAAAACATAATGCAACCTTGATATGATTTTATAAACACCAAGGTATTATCAAGTGTTGGTTTTAAAAATGATCTAAATCAAAATTATTTTGGGTATTAGAACTTGTCCTTGTGTAGGACAAGGCTCATAAAAAAAAATATAATGCAAAAATTTTGATGCCTTATGGTTGGGTCCCTATCAAATTTCTAAAATCCTGGGTGAGAATTATTTTCATCTAAGGTGTCTAATTGGTGAGGATGTCCCATTTATTATCAATGGATAATTACTCAAACACTACTTCTAAGCCTGAATTGGTTTGGAAACACCTTATAAATATTTTATCATTCATTTCTCCTTTGTTGTTTACTTTTCTTCCTATCCCTAGTTTTAGTTTAGGTTTGCTTTCATTGATTTTTTTTTTAATTTTCTTTACTTTTCGGTGCCTGATTCAATTGTGTGGAATTAGTTTTTGAGTTGAACCTACTATTTTGACCTAGGAGTTCCCATACTTTGTCAACATTTTATGAATGAGTGGCTTATATGTAAGCAACACCTATGGCATTATTATCAGTAAATGTGAAAATTTTGGTTTAAATGCTTTCAAAAACTACTATATAATTACTTTGTATTTAAGTACCATTAGGGGAAAATGATTTGAAAATGAATGTATGGATTTATAAAAGCCTCTTTTATTATTTAAAGACCATTAAATACAATGAATAAAACATTTTAAAGAAGAATACATCACTAATTTAATTCTATTTTATCTGATTTGTCATGCACTTATTGATTTCCCCTTTAACCCATGGCTTAATCCACATACATCCATGATTGGAAAAATAAAATATCTTTCAAAATAAGTTGAACTAAAATAAAAAATATAAAAATTCTCCTTGAAAGACTTATCTTGGTAGCCTCCAACATAAGATTTTTGGCCTAGTTGGTAGTGGAGAAAGGATTTAAGAAGGGACCAAAAGTATCTATGTTAGGGATATGAACACCTGGATAACAATAGAAAAATTCCCATGCCATTCCACCTTGATCAAAATTATAAAATATTTACCCTTTCAGAAGTTCTTACATTTGAACAATTTTGATTTATTATGTGTGCTTGAAAAAGAACTAAATTAATCACATGACTCACACATCGATGGCCTTTATATAGAATTATAGTTTAGTATGTCATGTGTTGAGGCATAATTTCATGCATTCACATTTTGATTTTACCCTGGATGATTTTTTTAGCTAATGCTTGTGTTTGAATGAGAACCTGAGATTCAGATTCTTAGGATACTCAAGAATATTCCCCAATAGGATTCATCATTTATTTTTGCTTTCAAAACATGACAATTTTCAATTTGAAAATGGGGACCCTCTTTTTGCTCGAGTTTGGTATATTTCATTGTTTTAACCAATTTTGCATGATAATGTTTCATTTAAACACTTGGTTTAGAGTGGAACATTGTCTTAAACTGTTTGATACTTGAATTTACCTAAGTCTTATCAATATTAACCATGATAATTCATGATTTATATTGCTTCAAATTTCCCCTTATGGAGTGTTGAATTAGACTTACATAGGTAAATGTAGCTATTATGGACTAATTTCATCATTGTTTTTGGATAATTTGGTCCATAATTATTTATTACATGACATAATGACTAAGATGTTTATAATTTTTTACTCTTTGACTTAATCAATTTTTAATATTTTGGACTTGTCTTATAATTAACAAAGGTTATACAAAAAGATATTTTATTTTTTTGCTAAATTTCATTCCTTGTTGGGTCCATTTGTGATTCTAATTTCATTTAAATTGGTCAAGTATTTGCATTGTTTTGAATTTAACTTAGTCAATTTTTAATCAAATGGATGAATCTAGATTTAAATTAGAAAAATGGGATTCTTGTTATGCTAAGTTTTTTTGATTTCATGCTTTCATTTAGATTTCATACTTAGTCATTTTTAATTTTTTGCCTTAGCTAGTTGATTTCAAAAAACATAGCCATTTAATTCAAAAATGCTGACTTCACCTTTTATGATTTCTTGCAGGTACCCAAAGCATTTCTTGTATGATACAACACCCTTTCACATCTTTTGATGGCCCTAAATCATTCTCAAAATAATTTTAAAAATTAATATTTTTATGGTAATTTGTCCTAGATCTACATGCCAAATTTATAATACTCCATAGGATATAAGTAGTTCAAAGCTCACCCACAATCCTTCAACTCTCCATATCATAGGGATGTGACCAAGTTGTAAGATCTGGTGAATTTCTACCCTAATCAATTTTGTACATAGTAAGGATACTTTAGGTGAGTAGATTAGTGTGATACTACCAAGTAGTGTTATCCTAGTGACCTACTACCCTAGATGACTCCATATATAATAAGGATTTTTTGGGTGAGAATATCAATAAGATAGCACCACATTTTAGCATCCCAGTGACCCATTATCTTGAATGACTCTTTATGTAGTGAAGATCCTCCAAGCAAGTAGATCAATGAGATGATGCCATATGGTATCATCCTAATAAATTAATACACTTGACCATCCATACAATGTCAAGGTACATCAAAGCATTGAGTGAGTGAGATAACACTACTGGCATGATCCTGCTTCATCATAGACAAAGAAGAATTAGCTAGGAGAATGTGAAGAAAAGATAAGAAGTAGGCAAGTAGACCAAGTGGCTAAATAGGTAGTACTAGCCATTAAAAGAGACATTGAGATAAATTTGATGCCTATTTGGCATGTTATGGCTATAAAACTTGAGTTTTGACTATATGTAATGATTGGTTTCCAATTAACAAAGAGATACATAAGAAAAATCTAGACCAATGAAAAAGTGACAAATGACATATTTTGGTGAGTTGGTAAATCCCAAGGCAATCAATAGGTGGTTAAGAAGGTGCTTTTCATGGTATTTAAGGCATGATAAATTAATATCTAGAATTGATAGAGTAAGGAGGAATGGTTTCATAACTCAATTGAGCTCATGTGTGTTGGTGGTCATACTAAGTCTATAACATGATTGATAGGGTTAGTAGGAGTGGTTGTATTACTTTGAGTAGTTATTGGCTTCCCTAATCCAAGATTGACATTGATATGCACATTCTAGTAGTCATGGGGTGGAATTCCTTGTGGGGAGCATCTTGAATTTTGAATTTTGGTACTAGGTCCCTTGTGTATATATTAGTCTTTAGAAGCCTTTCTATAGGATGGAATTTTTAGGATTAGAATATGGTTCAACTAGATGGTATTTTTATGACTTGTGAGAGAGACACATTATGCCCAAAAACTTTCGTCAGTTCATTTTATAGTTTTCTTATTATAAATTATTCCTATTTTAGTTGTAGTTGTTATACCAATTGAGTTTGTAGCTAAGTGGTTGATTCTAAATCCTTCCATTGATTAATCAAAAGATTTATCTTTATATCTTGAGTGTTGTTGATATTATTATTCATTTATTACAAATTTTATATGGTGGTTATGTCCTTTACTTATATCAATAAACTTATTCCCTAGACTCTTGTACCATATTCTTAGCTATAATTATGTTAGGTATGGTTTCACTGAGAATTGAGTCTAAAGGATTGGCTCAATCAAGCATTTTACATATTCAACTTCATGTCAACAAGAGACCTTTCCTTATTTTTCCCTCACTTCTTTTTCATTTTATTTTATGAATTTGGTTGATTTAGGACTTGGGCACTATCAAATGCAATCTAAAATTAAATATTTAACTTGATTTTTTAATTATTTTATTTATCATTATTATAGCACTGTTGTATCTTTGAATAAGGTAAACCAATAGAGAGATTAGTTTCTCCCATGCTAGATAAACTTTAATAAGATGAGATTTATATTTTAGGATAGACCCTAAAATTATAATAAAAATATCTTCTAGTCTCCTTCCAAATGTCTAAGGTAAAGCTATCATAGAGTTTTAGTTTGTTAAAAAGGTCCCTTGAAATGGAATAGTTACACATCAACCTACTGAGTGAATGTCAGCATATCAAAACTAGATACATATAGACCTTAGAGAAACATTTTAATCATGGGATATTCTTCCTTTTAGGAGGGGTAAAGTCTCAACAAAACCCTACCTAATTTTTTTTGTGTCAAAAAACCCATCAACAATCTACATATCTCAAATGGGCCTTATGCTGATGTAATTATCCCTCCTAGAGTGATTTTTTGATCTATGCTTACATAACTAGAATGAATTTAAATAGATTATTAATTATAATGATTGACAATAAATGCCTTAAATTATAATAAATAATATTTAGGCTTGTATATTGACTGTGAGAATGTTGTAGAGTTGAGATAGGAAGAAATAGTGCTCTTTGGCTCAATGTGTAGTGATTTTGCAAGGGAGATTCAATGGGGTTATACTGAGTAGCTTTGATGTGATTTTATAGGATAATATTTATAATAATTTCACTAACCAACCTGATAAAATACATGGATAATTATTTTGTAATATCTAAATTTGAAAAAGTGACCATTAGAGCATCAGAGACAAGGCCACACTAAGGGAAAAGGCTACAATGTGGCCCTATATGGATAGTGCATACTTGTTACAAAAGAATAGAGACAGGGGGATAAGTCTAATAGGTTTTATGGGTTAAATAGGGATGAATGGAACTAAAATATGGATTCTTGTATGATATTTGTAGTGCTTATGAGATAGTGAAGGATATTTTATAGATTGTGAGTTATAGAAATGGTGAATAGACTAAGGGTAAGGATGCCAATAATAAGCAATGCCAATCATTTAATGATTAACTTTATGTGTCTAAATTTTCCCCCACTTTATTCTAGTGATAAAACAATGTGAAATTACTAAAATAAAGTAGATGTGAACCTGATTGTGTATTATTTGGATGCAAAGTTTGATTATGAAAGATGTCTTAATGTAATAAACTTACAAAAATTATACTAAAAGTAATATTTTCTCATATTGAAGAATATAAATTTGAAACTTGCTATTTATAATATGAAGAGAAAACAAGGAGAGGAAATTATCATGTAACTTTAGAGATGGTTAAGTTTAGGCCCATTTGTTGGGAAATTTATAGAAGTGATGAATTATGGTTAACTGAGAGTGATCTAATGTAAATTTTAAAACCACTGATTGCTCTTGAGTTGGAAATATTATATGTTCCAAATCTCATTTGAGTGTATATAGTGCTTTATAAAATATTTGAAGGGGTAGAACCATAAAATATGGATCACTACATATTGAAAAAGTGCAACCATAGACATTGAATGCCACTAAAATATATTATATCCCATTTTTAACTAGGATGAATTACACCACTATATATAGGTCTAGATTCTATCTGTGACTTTGGAACTTTAACTTGAGAATTTTTAAAATTCCATAGTGGAAATGTGAATATGAATGAATACCATGCCACTTGTATCTATATTTTATTGATATGTTATTTAAAAATGTAATTTTGCACTTTAAAACCTTTGTATTTTTCCACTTTTTCCACTTTTTCAACTTTGAAACATTTTAAACTATTTAAAACTTATAATTTTTAATTGTAGTGATGAATGCACATGCATGCCACATACCCCCATAATATAATTTTTTTGAATCATATTGATATTTTAAAATTGAATATTTATAATAAATATATAATTTTTTCTCATGAAGTTTGAATGTTACAAGCAATCCCATTGTGATGCCCCCAATTTGAGATGAGACATGTAGTTTTAAATTTACTTATCTCAAAATAAATCACATGTGAAATATATAACACTTTGAACATTTGAGATTGATTACATTTATAATATTTGAACATAACATTAAATTATCATATGAATAATGCATTAGAAATATATATCATTGAATCATGGTAGAAATGTATGCATAATATACATCATGGAACTAGAGTAAGCATAGATTGCGTAAGTGATACATGACTCATAGAACCATAGTAAAATAGATAGAGTGCATGATATGAATCATGGCTCCATAGAATGAAACAACACGCATTGAAGTAATTTGAATAATATGTCATGCATAAGGCCCAAGAGTCAAAAAATAAGGGAAATGCAAATTTTGGATAAAAAACATGGCCAAGGGCCATACACAAATGAAATAATGATGTAATATAAAAAATAATTTAAACGTGATAAGGAAACAAGTCTAATCTAACATGTAGTAAAACAAGATTGAAAATCAAGGCATGCAACAAATGAGACTAATATAGTTCCATAATATAAATAAATTTTAATGTTAGAAATTAGCATATTTCATGTAATACATGAGAAAAATATGAGTGGTTAGCGAGACATTTATATGATATGTAGCTCAACATGGTAGATATGTTTTGGATAGGGATAAAATGTAAAACTGTTCATGGAGAACAAATGAATGTCCCCAATTTAGTAAGTCTATTAGGTAATAAGGGAAGCCCAAAATCAAAGAATAATGTCAAATTATGTCTTGTATCACACTTGAGCACCTCGTGAGAAGAATTTTGTATTGAAATACGAGATATGTTATCTACTTAAGATAGAGTACAAAATATATGAAAATAAGTAAGCTAACAAAATTTGAAAATGCTTTAAGTCCATAGTTTGATTTTCTTATAAAATATTTTGAATTTTTTAAATATATATATTTTTTGAATTTTTGATATATATGAATATTTTTGGATTTTTTAAATATTTGAATTCTAAAAGATATTTTGAAAAAGAAATGCTAAGAAGTAAAGCCTTTGAAAAGATAAGAAGTAGGAGGGATTTGAAAAATACTCAATGAACGTGTAAAATCATAGCATGATAAGAAGGAAGGTAATAAATGTTCCCCCAATATATATGAAACTTTGAGTCTTAGTAATGTAGTATAAATATGTAAAATATGTAATAATTTACATACTCTTAAAATGGTAAAAAGGTTAAATATGGTCATGTAAAAAGTAAAAATGTGGATCATGTAAGTTCCATAGTGTGAAAGATATGAAATAGTAAGCAAGTGGAGTGATCTATAAATACAAGCCTTTTATATTATTTGAATTGATTTGAAAATTAAGAGGGTAAGTACCCAAAGGGGAAAATTAAAGCCAAGGGGTTTGAAAAATACTTAGATAAGGGATATAAGAATTGGCTAGAAAGAAAATAATCTATATACAATTAAAATTAAAGTAGCTAACCAATGATATTTATTATGGGTATCTATATATAAACCTTGGAATGATATGAATTAGTGACTTATTGTGATGAATAATTTATAAATTTAGATGTATCTGAATTTGAATAAGATCCATATGTTGTAATATAACCATCTAAATCACTACTTATTGTTGGAAATATTTTCATTGATGTCAATGGTCTAGTATTGGTGATAAAGGCCCCATTACATTTAATGGTGTTTTTAATATTCATATCTTAGATAATGTGTGTTAATATTTATTTAATATTAATGAATATATTTTTGGTTGCATATAAGTCAAAATAGGGCCCATGGAGAAGTCAAAGAGTCACAGGATAAACACAAAAGAGGAATGGGATGCATTTTCTCATGAAGAGTCATCATGAGGAATTCAAAGAGTCACCATGTAAAGACAAAAGATGGTATGGTGGATTTTTCCATGAAGGGAAACTTTGAGGAATATGAAAAGTAACCAAGATAAAGACAAAAGAGGAAATAATGCATTTGCTTATGAACAGTCACCATGTGACTTTTCAAATAAAAGGATAAGAAGGGTCATGCAAGTTTGGTACCATTTTCCATGAGGATTGAAGGGTCACAAAGGGTGAATGCCAAAGGTCATTTGGAAAGATATAAATAAATTCTAGAGAATCCATTTTTAATATGCAAGAGAGTGCATGGTTTGTATTTATTTTCAAAGAGAGAAAAGTAAGAGATATTGTAGAGTTCTATGATTTATTGAGTAAGAAACATTGAGAGATAGTTGTGTTTTATACACATGAGGGGTTGTTGCTCTTATGGGTTGGTTCTCACAAATCTTTGCAAGGGTTTGGTGCTCACAAATAGTTACTGTGTTGGTGCATGGAAAAGGGGTTGGTGCTCCTACAAGTTGGTGCTTGAAAAATTTGTAATTTCAGTTGGTGATCATTCATATACTCGAGATTTTTATCTATGGTTTTTCCCACTTTGGGTTTCCATGTAAAAATTTGGTGTCTCTCTCTCTTGTGTGGTACATATTATTATTTCAATTTTATTACATATCTTGAATGTGTGGTTAAATAGTTAAAGAACAGGAATTTGATTAAGTAAAATGATATAGAATATACTAATTCACCCTCCCTCTCAGTATATTTTGTGCTTAAAAATTGGTATTAGAGTAGGTTCCTTTGGAAAAAGTTTTATAGCTTGAAGGTAGATTTAGAAAGCACAATTGTTGGATCACATGAAGGTTTTTCTATAAATAAGGCACCTTTGTTTGATGAGATAAATTATGATTTTTGGAGCATAAAGATGAAGACTTATTTGATGGCCCTTGGATTCAACATTTGGCAAGCAGTGGTGGAGGAATATGAAGAGCCATATACACTTGTAACTACTCTGGCAAAAAAGAATGCAAGTGAAAATAATACTAAATATTTAAATTCTATTTTATGTGGTTCATGTGAATCATAATTTGTTAAATATATGCAATGTTAATATGCTCATGAAACTTGGGTAAAACTTGAGAATATTTACAAAAGTGATGGAAAGGTTTAACAAGCTAAGCTTTAGAGTTTCAAAAGATAGTTTGAGAGTTTTAATATGGAAGAAGAAGAAAATATAGAAAGTTATCTTTTACAAGTTAATCAAATAGTTCATCAGATTCAAGGTCTTGGAGAAAAGTTAGAAGAGTCAATTGTGGTTCAAAAAGTTTTGAGATCTCTACCATTGGGATATGATGCAAAAGTTTCATCAATTGAAGAGATGAATAATTTATCCAAGCTAAATATGGATGAACTACATGGTATTCTTACGGCATATGAGATGCAAACTGAACAAGAGAAACCCTCAAAAAGAGAAGCTGCTTTCAAAACATCAAAGAAAGAGAAGATAAGATTCAAGAATCAAGTGATAGTTATAGTGATGATGAAGATGAAAATGGAGCTCTATTTATTTACAAGATGAAAAAGCGAATAGGTAAATATCATAAAAAATACCTTTTAAATATTTTAATTGTGGAAAGATTGGACATTTTGTAGCTAAGTGCACATATAAAGGTAATGGTGATAATGAGGAAGGAATGTCTACATACAAGATGAATTTCAAAGGAAAATTTAAGAAGGGATTCAAGAAGAAGAGTTTGTATTCTAAATATCCTAGCTCAATTGAAGATAGTGGAGTCAGTGATTCAAAAGAAGAAGAGATTCTATTCATGGCCATACATGAAGATGCCTCAACAAAATAAAGTATATATGATCAAGAAGAAGAACATGATGAAGCTAAATTGAATATATAATGAGAAATCATTTTTGCCTTAGAATATTTCAAAGCTCTTGATAAGAAGAATTGAAGATTAAAGTTCCAGAATGAGAAAAATGAAAAGGAGTCAAAGGAAACATTTTAAGATCTACAAGCACACTTTAAAGAATCCAAGAAAAATGAAGAATGTCCAATGGAATAATTATAAAAAGTAAGTAAATAATGTGAAATGTATGTTATTGAAATTTTTTCATTAAAAGCAGATCTTGAGAAAATAAATAAAGCAATCAATGATAGAGTAGCCAATGATTCAAAATTTGAGAATAACACTAATATATTGAATAAGATATTAGAAAGTCAAAGATCAATGTCAAAAAAGATAGGTTTCATATTTGAAAAAGAGAAAGGGGAGGCCGCTACTTTCACAAAAAAGTAAAAAGGAAAGAGCTATGATAAAGCTCTTACAAAAGAGGAAATAAAAAGGGAAGAAGTTAAGAATACAGAGGACATCTCAAACAAAGAAGGCTAGAAGGAACAAAAATAAAATAGGTAATCAGGTCAGAGATACAAAAATAGGTCCTATTTTTATGGTTACTATTTTTATTGTA
Source organism: Torreya grandis (assembly GCA_037957365.1). Lineage (NCBI taxonomy): Eukaryota > Viridiplantae > Streptophyta > Pinopsida > Cupressales > Taxaceae > Torreya > Torreya grandis. The sequence goes on along the minus strand of JARHVA010003939.1, from coordinate 805,501 downwards.
ATGGATATGGCCATAAGAAAATAGAATTTCAAAAAAAAGGTAACAATTTCATAAATAAGGAAGCCACAACTCTTTTGCTTCTCTATCAGGTTTTAATGAAGAGGCCATAATATGTTACAAGTGAAATAACTTAAGACACATAGCCTGGTACTATAGAAGCATGTTTGAGTTAGTCAAGAAGGACCAGAGTTTCAAGGCTCCATTCATCAAGAAGAAAGTTCATACAGGTTCATGGCAAAAGAAACAACTTGAAAAATCTATGTTGGTACAGATAGCTTTGCATGCAAGAAATAAAGAAAAGCCATGGGTCATTTATAGTGGATGTTCAAGGCACATGACAAGAGATAAAAATCAATTTCATAATCTTGAAGAAGATCTATGGTGACATAGTGAAATTTGGAGATAATACTACAATAATTATTGAAAAAGGTACACTAAGTTTAGATAATGGTAGAACTAAAAAAGAAAATGTTTTGTATGTAGAAGGTCTTAAGCATAATATTTTGAGTGTAAGTCAAATGTGTGATTAGGGGAACACACTAAATTTTTATGTAAAAGTTTGGGAAATTAGGAGAAAAGATTCAGATGTGTTGGTTGCAGATGCTCAGAGAATAAGCAATAATTTGTATATGTTATCAGACATCAAAGGTCAAAGATGTTGTTTGAGTTAGATTGAAGAAAGTTGGATATGGTAAAAGAGAATGGGACACATAAATTTTGACAATATTGTCAACATCAAAAAGAAGTAAGTAGTTAAAAATCTTCCAAAGATTACAAAGCCATCCAACATGCTTTGTGAACCTTGTTAGCATGGGAAGTAGGCTAGACAGTGGTTCAAAACAAAAGAGTACTCAACCACTCAAATGTTAGAGCTTGTTCAAACTGATATGTGTGGACCTATGAGAACTCAAAGTACTCAAGGTGAGAAATATTTCATGTTGCTTATTGATGATTTTTCATGTATGACTTGGGTAATGTTTTTAAATAAAAAAATAGAAGCTTTCAAACATTTCAAAGCATTCAAAGCATTAGTTGAGAATGAAACTAGTTTAAAGATTAAGTGACTAAGATCAGATCAAGGAGGAGAATTCATGTTAGATAAATTTATTGAGTTTTGTGAAGACCATGGAATAAAGAGACATTATTAAATAGCCAAAACTCCATAACAAAATGGAGTAGTTAAATGGAGAAATATAATAATTTAGGAGATGGTGAGGATAATGCTATATGAATCCAAGATACTAGATAAATATTGGAGAGAGGTAGTTGTTATAGTGGTGCATATTCAGAATAGAGCATTATTTAGAGTTAATAGTGATAAGAATCCTTATAAGCTATGAAAAGACAAACCAACAATATTTTATTATTTCAGAGTTTTTGGTAACAGATGCTTCATAAAGAGAATAGATGAAAAAATTGGTAAGTTTGAATCTAGATAAGATGAAGGTATATTTCTTGGTTATTTGTTGCAAAAGTAAGGCTTTAAAATGTTATAAAAAAAACCAAGAAAATTGTTGATAGTGCAAGTGCAAGGATAAAATAATATGGAACACAAAGAATCAGTGATATAGTAGACATTCCTGAAATCATTGAAGAGGAAGATTTTGAAGAATCAGATGAAGATGAGAAGAAGGAGAAAAAGGACACCAAAACTCCATCCAAATATGTTTAGATAAATTATAATAAAAGTGACATCATCAGGGACATAAATGAAGGAATTCACACCAGAAGAATGATGGTAAGTGAATTTGAGTAAGTTAATTTTTCTTTGTTATCCAAAATTCAGCCTATAATTTTTTCAAAAGCTAGACATGATAAGAATTAGGTTAAGGCAATGGATGAAGAATTAAAGTAGATAGAAAAGAATGATACTTGATAATTAGTGTCAAATCTAACTTCCTAAATGGGAATTTAGAAGAAGAGGTCTACATTGAGCAGCCTAAGGGATTTATTCTCTCAAATATTAGTAACCATGTATGTAGATTGAAGAAAGGACTGTATGGATTGAAACGAGCTCCCAGAGCTTGGTATGTAAGACTTGATAAGTACCTGCAAGATCAAAATTTCAAGAGAGGATTTTCTACTAGTAATATCTACATCAAAACAAAAGGTAAGAATAAATTTATTATTATGTTATATATATATGACATCATTTTAGAGGAAACATTGAAAATATGGCAAAAGCATTTTCTGATAAAATGTAAAAAGAATTTGAGATGTCTATATTTGGAGAATTGTCATTTTTCTTATGGTTGCAAATATTTTAGTCAAATAAAGGAATTTTCATATCTCAAAGTAAATTTGCCAAGGAAATGTTGAATAAATTTGGTTTTGAAGATTATGCACTAGTTGACACACCAATGAGTATAAGAAATAAGGTGAATAGGGATGAAGATTCACCTGTTGGAGATCAATCTTTGTATAGATATATGAGTGGTAGTATTTTACATTTGATAACATTGAGGCCAGACATCATGCATGCATTAGGTATGGTTGTAATATATCAATCAGATCCAAAAGATAGTCATGTTTAGTTAGTGAAGAGAATAAGTAGATATATCAAGGGGACATTGGATTATGGATTGTGGTATCCCAAAGGTAGAGATTTCACTTTGGTTGCTTATATAGATTTAGATTGCTGAGATTGCTTGGAAGATAGAAAGAGTACAAGTGGAAGATGTTTCTTCCTTGGTGATAGCTTAGTATCATGGCTAAGCAAAAATTAGAATTCAATATCACTTTCTACAACTGAAGTAGAATATATTATAGTGGTATTGTGTTGTACTCAAGTGCTTTGGATGAAGCAAACTTTGGAAGATATCAAGGTAAAATATGATGAACCTATTTCCATTTTTTGTGATAATACAAGTGCTATTAATATTTTGAAGATTCTAATGACGCATTCAATAAAAAAACATATTCCCATCAAATATCACTTATTTAGAGAGTAGGTTATAGATCAATAGGTTAAAATGGAATATATAAATACTATAGAGTAGATTGTAGATATTTTCACAAATACACTACCAAAAGACACATTTGGGTATCTATAGGAGAAGTCGGGATTAATTTATTTTACTTCCTACCATTAAGGGTCAACATCAGTTAAGGGGGAGCTAAGTGTTAGCTCTAAGATAGGACCTTTGCCATTGATGTCAAAGGGGGAGAAGAATAGAAATAGGTATAGGTATAAGTACAAAATAGGTACAAGTTGCTATAGTAAGGGGGAGTTACTATATGTTTTTTAGATGGTAGTATGTGTAGTTTTCAAGATGTGGTAGTTTCAGTTTGAGGTTTCCATCATTGATAAAGGGGGAGATTGTTGGAAATATTGTCATTGATGTCAAAGGTATAGTATTGGTGATAAAGGCCCCATTGTATTTAATGGTATTTTTAATATTCATATTTTGGATAATGTGTGTTAATATTTATTTAATATTAATGAATATATGTTTGGTTGCATATAATTCAAAAGAGGGACCATGGATAATTCAAAGAGTCATGGGGTAAAGACAAAAGATGAATGGGACACATTTTCTCATGAAGAGTCATCTTGAGGAATTCCAAGAGTCACCATTTGAAGACAAAATAGGGTATGAAACATTTTTCCATGAAGGGACACTTTGAGGAATATGAAAAGTCACTGAGATAAAGATAAAAGAGGAAAGGATGCATTTGCTTATGAAGAGTCACCATGTGATTTTTTGAATGTAAGGATATGAAGGGTCATGTAAGTTTGGTACCATTTTTAATGAGGATACTAGGGTCACAAAGGGTGAAAGCCAAAGGTCATTTGGGAAGATGTAAATAAAGGCTTGAGAAGCCATTTTTAATATGCAAGAGAGTGCATGGTTTGTATTTTTTTTGAAGAGAGAAAAATAAGAGATATTTTAGAGTTTTATCATTTATTGAGTAAGCAACATTGATATATAGTTGTGTTTTATACATAAGAGGGGTTGGTGATCCTGTGGGTTAGTGCTCACAAATCTTTGCAAGGGGTTAATGATCCTTGAGGGTTGGTGTTCTTATGGGTTGGTGCTCACAAATAGTTGTTGTGTTGGTGCATGGAAAAGGGGTTGGTGTTCCTATATGTTGGTTCTTGAAAACTTTGTAATTTTAGTTTGTGCTCATTCATATACTTGAGATTATTCTCCATGGTTTTTCCCACTTTGGGTTTCTACATAAAAAAATGGTGTCTCTCTCTATATCTTATGTTGTGCATATTATTGTTTTAGTTTTATTGCATATCTTGAATGTGTGGTTAAGTGGTTAAAGAAAAGGAATTTGATTAAGTAAAAATATATATAATATAGTAATTCATCCCCCTCTTAGTATATTTCATGCTTAACACTCATATGCTCATGTAAATATGCATTCTCATGTGTTGGATAATAATATGTAATAACCAATACCTATACCTATGTTTAAAATCTTTTAAAAACCTATTTTACCTTAGGATAAGAGATCCACTTTCTATGTGCCATTTTTTGCATAGAAGGATGTACCATGCTATGTGAAACAAACTTAATATGATAATGTGTAACTATATGATGCTCATAATAATATGGAGAAATGGAATATGTAATATTATCATGCTCATTATAAACTGTAATATGCTTTATACAATGTTTTTGAATAGTTATATAAACTAATTCATTACCATGTTACTCAATAATTATACCTGGTAACTATTCCATAGAAGAAGTAAGCATCATTTAATATAAAGTATATTAATATTAGATTAATTAAATTTTGACCAATTGATTATCATGAGTCTATATGAGACATTTATGCAATATATAAGGTACTAATCTAATATTTTGTATCCAAGAGTGTGCTATAATATTTTGTATCCAAGAGTGTCCTAATAACATATCAAAGACACATGTGCTTGGTATAGCTAATAATCGAGTATGAATTGTGAGAGGGACCACTTGTAAATGTAACTCTATATTCCAAAGGGTATTATGTGTAATATCATTAAATGCTTTGACAACCCTATATTTATCCTATAAATATTGTTGTTTATAACCAAGAGAATGAAGGAATGTTATGGTACAAACATTTTAAATTGATCCATTGTCTATCATGACACTATGGATGGATTTATTGTTAACATATGATTAAAATGAAAGTGCATGTATATATGAATCATAATAAAAAACTTCACTATTATCAAAAGTGATATTAGGATGTGATTTTTGTTTTCTTTTAAGTTTACTAATAATTATATCAATAGAAAGGTCATATGTGGAAGGGGAGGATGAACTTTGTATGCATAATGAGCTTCAAAATTATCATTTTTATTTTCCCCATAATTTGGAAAAATATCTTTATAAATTTTGAGATTTGAATTATAATTTTATTATGGCTTATCCTCTTAAATATGTGTACCAATATCTATGACATTTTCATCAATGAGATATTGAATCTTATGCTTAAGCTCGAAACATCTATTTGTATAAAGTACAATACATCTATGATAATCAAAATATTCATTTCCATAATAACTTATAGATTTGGGTATAGACATATCTATCTCCATTGGTGGAGGAATAGCGATTACATTTAACTATAGGATATTTTGGAACAAAACATGAGGAGGTGATGACAAACTTGAGAATTGCCTCCTTGGTGGAGATTGTAATTGAAGCTTTTGAGGTGGTTGTGATATAACATTATTTGTAACTTTTAATTCATTCTTGATTTTATTTGGTTTGATTTTTTTAATAAGGATTGATTTGAAACTTTAAATTTTAATTATAAGGAACATTTGAAACATACTTGAGCTTATTCAAAGCAATCAACTTGAATTCACACTCTTTTAATATATTTTATAGGTCATCAAAGGATTTGAAAATTTTAAACATAATGGAATATTAAAGAGGAGGGAGTAAGATTTGTGTAAAAATATATTTAATTTCATGATCATCCATTTGGTTTTTTATTTTTTCAAGTATAGTCTTGTACTGTAGCACATATTCACTAATTATTTCATTATACCCTTCTTTGAGATTTGTAATTTGAGCATATGATAACTTTTACCCAATGTTTATGAAAAGTGTGTAAAAAACTAATTTTAAAAAGGATTTAAATCCTCTACTGGTTGAAGAGGAATTTCATAGAACCATATAAGAGCATATTATTTGAGACTTACTGGAAAAAACTTTGTCAATAATTTATCATTATCTACATAATCTAGACAAGTTTCATGGAAAGCATGGACATATTATTTATGATCACCTTTGCCTTCATAAAGAGGAAGATTGAGAGATAAAAATCTAAATAGTAAGGGATATGATGAAATTTCATGTGCCAAGGGGTTATGCAATAAAGAACATGAGTCCATAGAAGGGCTATCATGAGAAATGGCTAGCTAAATATGGGCCAACTTAACTTGTAATGAAATAAGGGTATAATCTAGAGTAGAATTTGGAGAGATAATAAGAGGAGTATAAGTAGAATGAATAGGCATATACATAGAAATATTATGTCCATAAACCAAAAGTATATAAAAGTGTAGAAATAGGAAAGGATACAATACTGGAAATAACAATATAAAAAGTAGGAGATTTGATAACCCTAAAAGGAAACCCTTGTGGTTTAGAAGTGGATAACTTATCTTGATGCTCTAATTTTACTAATAAAGGAAGATTAGTGACCTTATTCACCTTATTAGGGTTATCTTAGAGGCATTGGTTAAATTTAAAACATTTATTTTACTAGATCTTGATTTACTCCACTAAGATCATTATGGTTAATATGCATTTCTTGTTTGTTATCATAGTCCTCTTCATTAATTTCATTATCAATTTTAATATGAATCTCATTTATAGAGTAACAAGGAATTTTAACAATAAAATTATTTGTTTGAGAAAAAACATAATTTTTTGCAATTTTAGAAGAGACTAAAGGAAGTTGCATATGTGAAAAATAAAGACCACTTAATCTAGCGCTATGCCTTAAAGGCATATAATATAAAACAAATAGTGTTACAGTGTAATTTAAGAAATGATAATGATTGTAAAAATAAAATAATGTAAATCATTATTAATACAATATAAGAAAAAATCAAAGGTATGACAATGATCTTGGCAAGGGTTTGAATTATTTTTAGGCTCTCATATATATTTAATCATTCATTTATTAATGTCAGTCCAATGTTTCAAAGCATTGATTAAAGAAGTATAACCATGCATATATCCCACTAACCTAATTTTTAAGGGTAAATTGAGAGTAACTTACGTACATGATACACTCCTCTTAGGTGCACCATAAATTAGATGGATAAAAGAGACTTCTTATTGGTGTAAAAAATGGATATTGGGTGTTTCTGAAATAACACAAGGCACATGGAAACTAAACTTTGTGTTTAGTGTTATAGTATTGGGGTAAATCCCTCATTCCATGGTTTCATAAATAGAAAATATATCCTTTATGATAGTCACTAAGTATTTTTAAAATTGTTAAAACATATCTTCTAAAAACAAGCAAATTTCAACCTAAGGTCGAAAGAAATAGATTTTGTGTTGGAATGATCTAAGGTGGAAAGAAAATTTATCTAGTGTTATATTTATTTTAATGTCTAAGAAATTAAATCATTTTATGTTGAATATTATCCAAATTTAAAGGCTATTTACTCTTAGTGTCAATAATTTACAAAAATTTGAAAGAATGACTATCCTCAAAATCAAGGAAAAATAACAAGCAATGTTCTAAAAATAACAAGTTCACTAGAATGCTTAACCCTTTTAATTAAATATGGCCTAAAATAATTGAATTAAACTATTTAAATATAAATTTTAATATATAATAATCTGATATTAAAATAAAATCAAATATAATAAACTAATTTTTTTTAAAAATGAATAATTTTTTTGAAAGTAGTAAATTTGACTAGTGTTAGAGAGTGTCCCTTAAAACAAAAATAGATAAATCTATGCAAATTGTCTAGAAGTGGAAATTATATGTAAAAATAGTTGTGTTATAAAATAATAATTCAAAATATATTGGGAAAATTTTATGAGAGGTGGACAAGGGTACATTACGACCTTATCTAGATACTATGGTACATCCTAGTTGACTATATTATTTATTTATTGATCTGGGCTTGTGTGACAATTTATAAAGGTTGATAGTTGAACTCTGTGTGATAATGTATTGCAAAAAAAACCTAAAAATATCATATCATAGTATTTCACATGGATTAGATGGTAATTAGATAATAAAAGGTAATAAAAATGTGTTAACAAGGATAATTGAGCTAGCTTTAAAAATCCCTTATAATTGTGCACTACCTACATAGTACAAATGAGCCTTAAGATGATATAGTTATCCATCCTAGAATGATAAAAATGATCCTCAAGATGATGTAGTTCTCCATCCTAGACTGATTATGTGATCGATGATTATGAAAATAGAATTAATTTAGTTATATGATTGATTAAAATGATTAAAAATAGATTCCCTTGACTTGAAATAAACAATATTCATACTTGGATATGGATTTTTGGAATGCTGTAGAGTTGAGATAGGAAGAAATAATGTTCTTTAACTCAGTGTGTAGTTGTTTTTATAGATATATTTAGTGGGGTTATAATAATTAGCCTTTATGTGATTTTAAAGGAGAATATTTAGAATAATTTATTTAATCAACTTGACAAGATGTGTAGGAAAGCCATTATGTAACATATCAAATTGAAAAAGTGACCCTCAGAGCACAAGAGACAAGGCCACATTAGGGGACTAACTAGTGTGGACTTGTCCTAGAAGACCAGAGAATTGGGGGATACATATAACATGATATTGTGGGATTAATAGGGTTGAATTTAACTTGAAGAGGGATACATGTATGATATTTTTAGTACTTACAAGTTAGAGAAATCTCTCTTATAGATTACAAGTTATCAAAATGGAAAATATACCAAGGTTAACGATGCCAAAAATAAACATTATCAATAATATAATTATTAATTTTATGTGTCTACCTATACATACAATATTTAATGTATCTAAAATGAATAAGGTAATTAGATAGAGTGTTTCGACCTAGACCAAGTTAACAAAATTAAATTAATAAGGTTGATCCATTATAAAAACCTGAGAAGATCCTTCACACACACAATAAAAGGCTAAAAACACAGGATATTAAGAAGTATTTGATCAAGTGGATGAATATGAATCATTAAGATGCAACATGGGAGGATGAATATTTGTTACAATAACGTCTATAGTAGTTCAACATTTAAGGCAACATTGTTTTGAAGGCGAGGGGCATGCTACAACCTTAACCTATAACACATCTAGGAATATGTGAGGTCAACTTGTGGCTTATTTAATAGTTCATATTATCTTATCACATTTATCTATGTTATTATATTTTTAGTAGCATTGGAATATGGAATAACCATGAATTAATTATATTATATATAGTAGGTAGTGGTTAGTATTTGAGTATCATATTATGAATTATGCTCTTATTACATTGTTGTGAGGCTTTCCCCTTCGAAGTGGCTCAATATTATTTATAAAGTATTATTCTCTTTCATCAATTATTTTTTGGATCTACTTATTATTCTCATATTTATAGAATATATTATTCTATTGGTTTGAAGTATCCAATTAATTTCATTACACTCATAATTTTCCAAATATCTAATAATTACATAAAAATGAGAAGATTGTTTAGAACTTGGTAAAGTATTTTGATCTATAAATTTATAAATAACATCTTTGTAAATAATTGACATTTTGAGTAGATAAATGATATTTATTTTGGCTTGGGTATTTTTTAGTTGTTCCAAAATTTCATAATTATTTGCATGCAATTTGAGTCTAAGAGTTAGTGGAAGATTTAGAGTAATGTTTTAGTTGCTCATTCCTTTTTATTGAGGGCGTACAATAAATTTATGAACTATATATTTATTTTTTAATTTATGGTTCACCTAATGATGTTTCATAATAATTATTTAATAACTTATGTTGAATATATAATTATCCACATAAGACCATATATTGGTATTTTTTTGCAATGGTAACTAGAAAACACCCTAGAGAAAAAAGTGAAAATGAATAACTCAAGGTAATAACCCATTGGAAAAGAATGACGTAGAAAAATATAGAATTATTGTGATATTATATCAGTTAGAGTGGGATAGAAAGTATAAAACCATCCAAAAAACTACTTTATATTTATATCATATTTAAAAGTTTTTATAACATTCCTGTAGTAAGAACTACATACCATAACAAAAAACCCCTAAACCAGCCATATTATATCTTTATTAATTTAGGGGTAGGAACCTCCAATAATTTTTAGTTGATGATTATCATCTCCATACCCTCAAACACTGCTCTAGCTACCAATGCATTCTTTATTTCTCTCAACCCAACCCCACTAGCTACTCCTAGTCATGTTCCTTATGGTTCTCCATCCTTGAAACTGTAACACTTAAGAGGTACAAATATGTATTCGTTTGGAGAAAAATCCCCAATATTTTTAAAAATAAGGCCATGATACTATATAACTTTACCAAGTCATCCATGATGGTGTGATAATACTCTATTGATTCTAGCCTTACTAATTTATAATGATTTTGATGTATAGATGAACTTAATAAAGAGAAAATGAACCAATACTATTTGAGAGAAAATTCACACTATTGATGGCCTGGGAAGTGTCAAACACATTCCACCTACCAAGTGATTTCTTGGGGTCAAACATAAAATCCTTCATGAATTTGGATTTATCTTTCCCTTTAACCTCCTCCATTCCAACTACTGTTTCCCACATTTTTAGGTAGATCCTCATAAAGGGATTTTTTATTTCCTTATCGATATACTCAAATAAATGGGATAACACTACCTCCCCTATCATAAAATTTGAGGGTGCCACTCTCTCTTTTAACTACTTATTTACTAGATATCCCTTCTCTTAGTTCATATTTTTCCTCTGCCCATGTCCGATTTTCACCCCTGTCATCAATTATTGATATCATCTCTTACCTCACCACTAACTTGATGTTAGATAACTATGATCACACACTTACCATATTACATTCTATGAAATTATAGATCCCTCCTCTATACACACATTATTCACTTATTTCACATGTATCATCCTTCATCTCTCCTTTCCTCATGATTGATTTATTAAGACTACCCGTTCCCACCAGGATCTTATCCTGATGTCCTCTACCTCCAATAAGAAATTAAATAAATATAAAGAGGAACCCATGATCATCATATTAACTCTAAGAGTGGGTGATATCCAAGGATCCAACCAAGAAATAATTTATAAAAAAATACTGTAGAACTCATGAGCCCTATCCCTCCCATCAACTATTAAAACCTTCTCACCTTACACAACATCCTCTTTTGATTATAGAAAGCTTATTACATCTCTAGTTAGTAAAATTTTAACCTCATTCATTAAATTAACTACCCAGTCCTTATATAAAACCATCTCCTTCTCCCTAAGAAACACTGCTCCATTAGCTTCCCAATATACTATCACATTTCCTTCCCTTTTTAAATGCCTAAACCCAATAGACCCATAACTATTCTTTACCATCTAAATTTATTCTAGGAGAGAACTAATTATCCAAGCCTTTACACCCCTTAAATTGAGATAATTTATGGATATATTAGAGTCACCTTCAATTATGTTCTTCTTCATAATTTAAATTCCTAAGAGAGTCAATCTACCTTCTACCATATTATTATATTTAACTCTCAAAGTTTTTGAATATATTAACATAGGTCTCCCTTCATTATTATAAAACACACTGCCTAACCCTATTAGACCAGGGTTACCTTTAGAGGCCCAATCAAAATTTAATTTCATTTTTCCTATTTTAGGTTATCTCCAGCATTACAATTGATCTTTTATCTTCCCCTTGATGTTATCAAGCCCATTATCAGGCCACCATTCATCAAATAATTTATGAATACACTCCTCTTCCCTTCGATCTTTGGATATTTATTTCAAACCCCATGTTATTATTATCATCTCAATCAAATATTTTCTAATGCCTTGTCAAACATAAACATCTAAGAGTGAATAATCTTGGAAAATTTGTTTTTTTATTTCAGGCTATAAGTTCCAGTAGACCACTACTAGGGTTGCCTAATAGACCAAAGATAAATGGTGGGAATATAAATTCTTCTTCCACTAGGTCAAAATAAATTTGAAGAAATTAAGAAAAGGGAATTGGAGATTTAAAATTTATTAAAAATAACCCCAAATTCAACCAGTAAAGGGGAAATGAATAAGTAATTTATCATTAGATTCCTCCTTAACACAACATAGTGGGCATTTGGATGGGCCCTCAAAACCTTTTATTTTAATATTATAAAAAATTAAGATCTCTTTGAGGGAAGCCAATCATAGAAATAAATTTGAATTTAGGAAGCCTTTATGGACCTATTATCCAAAATTGGCCCATATACAAAAAATTTACATAGATGGATTAGGTCACTCTTCTAGACCATTCTGTGACCTTTTGCCTCCATGACCAGTCTTCTAGTCCTGACTTGATGATGCAGTGTAATATCTTAGAAGGTATTAATGTGGTGTGAAGAGCTATGCACAATCCTAGTGTAGTGGATGATCCAATGGTGGAAAGGGAAGACAAACTTCATGAACCTACCTCATGTTCTTTACAAGCTTTTGAAACACTTCAAGCAAGTTTTAAGGTGAATTTGGATATTTTAAGGAAAAGGCCTAGAAATGGGTCTTGAACTGCAAGTGAAGAATATAGATAGTTTCTAGGGTGTTTGAGAATTCAAGGGCATGAAGGAGGTTTTTAAAAGGAGTCATAGATTCTAATGGGTTAGAAACAATGTCTAACTAAGCTAATTTACCCAAAAGATCCTCAAAAGTGTATTGGATGACTTAAGTTCTTCTAAATAGAAATTTCAAGTGAAAAAGTGACATTTTGGATAATTCAAATTAGTTTTTACTTATTTACACCTCAATATGGATTTTTTTTACATATTTAGACATGTTCAAGTCCATTTCAAGTCATTTGAAGTGGAGGAGAGGAGTTTGGGAGGAAAAAGATGCATTTTTGAGCCATTTAGAGCTTTGGTTAAACATGTTTTTCAATGTTTTTATTAGTACAAGAGATAAAATATCATATTAAGTAATCCATGATCATATATTAGGCATTTTAAATCAGATCTAAGCACAAGAATCAACATAGGTAAGGAAAACCTATTAGCTGCAAACTAGGCATGAAATAGGTTTTCTACCATTAATGGAGGTCCAAGAACTTTATAAGGTTTATAGAAGGAAGGAAAGGTATTTTATATCATATAAAATATTTCCCAAATGTTTTATTTAATATAATATCTTTTGGATCTTCATGCTAAGGAAAAACCATTTTGGGTAGTCTTGGACAACATTAGGAGAGCCTCAAGTTTTCACTCAATATTGTTAGGAGAGAGAGAGTTAGGAAAGAATATTTTGGGTAGTTATGGGCACCCCAGTATAATTATACTTTTTGTAATTTTTTATCTTGTTAATCTCCCCATATTTATGAATAATCACTAATAATGCAGGGGTGTTTAGATAGCCTATTCATCTAGACAAGGTCCAGGTTTTCTTCTATTTCTTTGCTTCAATATATCATGGATAATAATGATTTTTAGGATGTTTTATATAATTATTTTATCTCCATTTCATGTTGGTTTATTTTTATAATCCATATCTATGAGGAAGTTTCAATTGAAAGGAAAAGGTCTTAATGTATAGGTTGCTTTGATGGATTCTTCTACAAATCTTGTTTTTTCTTCATGATGGTTATTATCAGAAGTTTAAAACCTTCCATAAATAATATATATTTCTAAAAATTTATGGAATACATATTTATGATTAGAATAAAAACCATTGACCTATTGAGAGTCAAGATGTAATGGAAAATATGATCCAAAATGGCATTTTGAGCAAGTTAATAGAGTGTGAAAAGATGTTTAGGTTTACAAATCCACCTAAAATGGATTGGGAGATACAAATACATATTAAGAATGTATTTAAACCACTTATAGTGTAAATTAATTCATATAATTCCATTATCTCAAAAAAAATCATGGGAGATCATCAAGAACTTCAATCTTAACACATGATCAATGCATAGTTGACACATTTTTCATACATAAGAGGATAGGTGTGAAGAGAGAAAATAAGGTTTGATGATTTATCTCATGATTTAAGAGATTTATTGGAGTTAAAGTTAATTATTTAAATTTTATTGAGAAGTGAGAAAGGTGAGAGACAATAAGTTGTTCTCAAATGTTGTCAATGAGCCAAATAATCACTTACAACAGTTCAAGCTTCATATCAAGATGCAAATGATCTTGATTGATCATGAAAACCCACATCATGTGGGTTAAATGATCCTAATTGAAGGAATATTCAATATATAAAGAAGGAATAATACAATCCTAGTGTAAAATTAGCCTTAGGAGTTAGGTTGAGAGAGATAAAATAACCTTGTTTCCTCTTGTTAGCATTTGTTAAGGTTATTTTATGGAAATTAAGGTAATTGACATCTTTTTGTATATCCTTAACTCAATAAATATCAAAGATAAAACCATGATTTTAAAATAAAATTGGAGTATATAAGGGGTAGGTAGAGCATTAGGACATTGTACACCTTGTAAACTACCTTCTCAACTCGTACAAGTGTGTAAAAGCTTCACCTACAACTGAGTGTAAGAAGGTGCTCTCAAGGATGGTAAAGGGGTATTTGAAATCAAGGTAATAGTGGATGAGGTAATTTTTAAATTTTAATGAAACAAGTCTCAATTTATAATGTACCTCATCAATATTCATCAAAGTTTCAAAACTTCTCACATCATGTTGTACTCTACTACAATCTGTATAGTGTGAAAGCTCAAGCTTATTGAAGACTAAGTTGTGGAATGGGACCAAGAATTTAACTTTGAGTTAATATTTAAGATTTAATAGGTTTAAAGTGTGAAATTAAGGTTATATATGATGATCAACTTGTCTTTTACTATCATATGCCCACTCAGTTTATACAATAGTCAAATCATGTTCACCTACAACAATGTGTTGAAGGAGTGTACTAAAGTGCCAATGTACCAAAAAAGGAAGTGTGATATGTTTAAAAATGAATTGGGAGAGATAAATAGATTAAATTATATCATAAAACATAATTTAAACATCTAAAATAACCTTTTATTGTTGACATGTCTCTTACAACTAGTGTTGGCAGAGTGTAAGTTAGCAAGCAAGAAGGTGAAATGGTGTGAGGACAAGGTGTATAAGACTAAGAAGTTTAAAAAAAGGGTAAATATAATATTAAAATGTTATTATAACATAAAAATTTAATTTTAATCACTCTCATTCCATTATTACTAGGTGAAATAAGACAAGCTCAGTCATGAAACCAGGAAGCATAGAAAACTAGGCAACCAACTAGCTAGTTTTAGGAAAAATGAATTTTGGGGAATCTAGACTTACAATAAAGTTTTAATTTTTTTTAAAATTTATTATAATGAGTGGTTATATATATATATATATATATATATATATATATTGGTTTTTTCACACTAATAGTTTAAGTATCTACTATTTTGTCATAGTCCTATGCCTATCTATTAAGGAGAACATGAAGCTAGACAGTATTCTTGAGGGGATATAAGGTATGACGGATGTTTTAAACCTCATGGAAGTATATTTTAGGAATATTATGGTTATTTTAAGTCTTAAAAAATATTTTTAGAGTGATAATATTCAAAATTTCAATGCAAAATGAAGAAAATTGCAAGTTGGCCAAATTCAAGATTTTGGCATGCAAATGTAGATAACTAAAAAAGGGGTTTTTTAGGCACTTAAAGGATTTAATGATAAAATATAATTATTAAAAAAGTTTTATGTTTATTTATATGTAAAAATTAAAAAATAAATATTTTTTTATACCTTATAAATATCAATATACACTTTTTTCAATTACTAGGTTTCTTAATTCTCATTTTTTGATTGTGTAGCAGGCCTAAATTATTGATTCTAGATATTTTTATTGATTGAGAATGGAAAAAAATTGATTTTATTAGTTTTATGGGTACCTAAATTTAATAATTAAAATTTAATTATGTCTTGGGACCTCTTAAAAATAAAAAAATGGAAAAACTCAGACCTACACATGCTTAAAAAGCTAACAAGGCAAGTTGAGGCAACCTCAAAAGATGCATTTTTTGAGTTATACTCATTAAAATGACTTTAAATTTAACATGAAGGTATTATTTGGTGTAATTTAAGTGTTAAAAGTTATTTAATTCCACTAATGTACTTTAGGATATAGAAAATGGTAAATTATAGGTCTACTAAATAAGCATCATAAGCCAAAGGAGTAGGTAAAATAATGAGTGGAAACTTTTAGAGAGTTTGACCTTTAAATGAGGATATGAAGCTTATGGAGGTAATTGAAATGAAATAATGAGATATTAATAATTTATATATTTTACCATATTAATGTATAAATATATCCCATTCGTACAATCACACTTAACACAATCAAGAACCCCCATGAGCACCTACAACTAGCTCTTTCAAGTTTGTCATCATGAGGTTATGCTAGGTGGGAAGAGATGATTGTTATCTATTTAAAGTTTAGAGATAAAAAAGGTTAATTAAAGGTTATAGGAGGTGTTTTATTATTAATAATTACATCATAAAATCTAAAAGGACACTAATTTGAGGTCTAATCACAAGCAAAAAATCAGTCTAACATGCACCTACAACCATCTTTTTGGTTTGGATAGTGGTATGTGTTGAGGTTGTTTTCAAGGTGTAGTATATAAAATATGGTTGTTTGGGTTATTTTTAAGTTAATTAAAAATATTAAATGTAAAAAAAAATATAGGAATTGGTTTTCCATATATAAAATTTACCTCAAGATAACCTACAATCCTTGTTTGAGGAATAAGACCAAAGTCAGTCAAACCAAGGACATAGTGTTTTATGACTTCCATTATTAATAGAATAAAAAGGATTTATGAATGTTTTTAAAATAATTTTTAAAGGTTTATGAGGGTAATATATAATTTATATAGGTATTATTTTGTGTGGAAGGATCTAGAACCAAAGAAGTGGAGTTTAAACCTTACACATTCATGCACAGTCTTGTAAAGAGGGTATAAAATTCTATGTTTTGATTAGTTCAAAGACATTTATGATTGAAAAAGTGATATAAACTATTGTATAAGATCAATAAGTTTAATATAGACATATAAATGGTTATTAGTTCCATTGAAACATCCTCAAACTCAATAAATTGATTTTTGAAGGCTCTCGACCTTTATAGGTCTGCACATTTGGTCTAACTAGGGTTTCCAACCAAAAAACCATATATATAATTTTTTGAATAGTGATAAATAGTAAAAAATTGTAATATTGTCTATTTTATCATATTTTTAGTGAATAATAGGTTTTTGGTTTGATACTGTATGGTATAGTATGGATTTGAGTACTGTGGATATGTGATAGGGCTAATAGGCCTAATTAGGCAAAGATGTACAAAAGAAGTACCTTATAGACTTGGATTAATAATTTTAAAATTTATGGAAGGTTAAATTGGGATAGAGGGTGGTGGAAAATGGCCTTAGATACTTATAAAGGTTGATAGTTTCTACAAACAAGGATAAAATGTAAGAAAAAAGGCTACAAGCTTAGTGGTGTTGTTATGAGCTTGAGATGTGAAAGTGAGTATTGGTGGAAAAATGAGAGGCTTAAATGGGTTTTAAAAAGTGTAATATGATCATGAAATATCATCCAAGTTGTTATATTTCACTCATGAATCCCATAATAAGATTTAGTATATTAAATGGAGAAGATCTTGTGTAGTGTGGGTAATGTGATGAGGGAGACTTTCAAGAGAAGATGACCTTCAAGAGGGATGGTAGTATGAAGGTGTTAGTTTTGAAAGGAAGTGTATATAATATTTTTATCAATATAACAACATAAATGATAACT